>VZTT01022721.1:887-26752 GCA_013400855.1 Buphagus erythrorhynchus
TAAGTATTGTTTGTGCAAGGTGACTTAGCGAACTAAGTACAAATATCTGAGTTTTCTCTAACAACTTATTTAAATACCAACAAGCTCAAGTCATCCTTGTATACCACCGAGGCTGACAAATTGAGAGTTGTGTACTTTTTGAGGAATCTTTTGGTTAAGGCTTTAAAAATAACTGTAATATCCATGCTATGTGGACATCAAAGATCCTGTGGTTCCTTCCAGTAGAAATGGAGCTTGTGCCAATTTCCTTTGCCAGAATAATGTATTTCCTTCAATTGTGGTGCAGTGTCCTGACTTTTGGCCTCATCTCTGAAAATGCTTTGTGTGTATATCAAAGCTATTAAAGCATCATGTTTTGGAAATGAATAAGGCTACTTAAAAACTGTTATAGGCATGTAAATGTGGGACAAGATTTGTCACACTGCATATCAGACTTAATATAGCCTTTGCATTTTTAAAAACCTGTAGACAGTTTTTGGAAATAAAACATATTGATATAACTTCCTGATTTTGTTAATACTTATTTTGGTGTATATATAGTGAAAAACACTACAGAACTTTCAATGGTGTTTGGCACATGTCGCTATTATCATGCACTTTAAATACACTTGAGGTAGATAATACTGAGTTTCCACTTCTGCTTTCTTCCATTTTCCATAAAATAAAAATAATGCTTGCTCTTCTTTAATATTATGTCCTTTCCACGTAAAAGAGAATAAAAGAAAAACTTTTCACATCTTGAAGACTAGACAGAACAAACTGAAAAATCTAAAATGAATGTGTTTTCAGGTGTAAAGCAAGCACAGTTTCAAGAAGCCTTGTTGCCTTCCATTATCCCAGTCTGAAGCCACTTTACTTCTTTTGCTTACATTAGATATTTGTCTATCTACAGTTTGGGAGAAAAAAACCCAAACCAACTAAACCTTCCCTTGTGTTGAAGATTCTAGACTCTGCCCAACCATCTTTCTTGCTGCACTTTAAGGCTGTTACCTCTTGTCCTGATACTCCCCTCTCCATGCACTGAGAAAAATAATTCCTTCTTCTTTGTCACATTGTTTATATCTGAACACTACTATGGTATTTTTGTCATGTTTCTGACCCTAAACAACCCCAACTCTAGTTCATGTTTTGTGGAATCCTGGATTCACTGTCCAAAGTAGTGTTCACCAGAGCTTTTGTCATTTCCAGCCAAGGAATAAACTGTATTCCTTCTCAATAGAATTCATTTGTACAGGATGTCTCTAGAGTATTAATATAGCACTGTTAAACCTTCTTGAAATACCTATAATTATAAATGATAAGTAATGAAAAAACTGATAATATTTTCTGGAATGCTTTGTAAACCATGTACCTTTTATCCTTCTGCAGAGCTTCTGATTCTGTTGGAGAAATGATTCCTGCTTTCCTGGGTTCTCTTTCACATTCTACCTGTAGAGACATTCCAGATGCTTGGCCTCTTATGCAAAACTCAGCTTGTTGTGACAGCATTTCTATCTGTGAATCATATTCAGAACTGGCTGGAGGATCTGCAAAATCCTGCAGCCCTGAGACTGAAAATGCAGCCACTGTTGAATTGGATAGTAACCAGGAACTAAATGAAGTACTTATTTCAGCTAAGTCTCTTGATGGAAATGTTGCAAAGTCCTTTGAAATCTCCGAACATAGAACGTGCATAGAAGCTTCATCACTTCAGAACTCGGTGACTGCTGAAAGCCAGCCAAAGACAAAGTGTAATGGAACAACAAATGACTCTACAGACTGATAAAGAGGTAAAAAACATAACTACAAAGGAATGAGAATGAGTGCTCCAGGCATGTAGAGCTAGATAAAAATAGAATTGCAAGTTGTAGGATTATATTTCTCCATAGGTTCCACCTAGCTAGTCCTGAAATTAAACCTCTACAAGAGATCCAGCAGTTTCACGTTTTTAAATCATTAACTGAATTTGAAAGGTGTAATTACGCAAACTGTGGTGTTGAAATAATATTAACCAGAATACAGGGGTAAGTCTGTGCACCAGTCAGCTTTTATCAAGGAATTTTTTCATTAAATTTCAAGGGAAAAAATCAGTTTAATAGCCCTATGACCAAACCATTGTGTGAGGCTAGCCTTTGTTTATGAGTGAGAGCTTTGCCTACTGCAAACAAAGCATAAAAGACGTACAAGTGTTCATCTAAAAATATTTACAAAGCCTTTCTGTGGAGTTACTGCAGTTGTAGTAGAAACACAAGAGAATCTCAAATGCCTTATAATGCCATTTATACTTCCATGTCATCAGATAAAACATAAGTTACTCCATAAAAGGCAACTTTATCTATAAAAGCTCAGAGAAAATGCAGGTCTGAGGTCAAAATGCAGAGGTGATAAACAATAGTCTCCACTATGTAACAGTGGAACTGTTTCAGTTAGTCACTCTGATACTGCTTCATAATTATATATTTTTTAATATTAGCTGTGCTCCATATTTTTAAAATGGATTTTTCTACTTTTGGAAGTAATCTGGAGCCTCAAGTAACTAATCTGTGAAAGGATCCCAAATTATGGCCTGTGTGCTGATGGCAAGTGGTGGTGTTACTCCAGGCTTGTGCAGGCTGTGGCTGGAAAGCTGGAACAGTCTCCTGTGCAATGAACGGAGGCAGGAGCACAAGAAGTTGCCACTAATTAATAATGCACCAAACTTAATTAAGAAAATTATGCTATCTGTAATTATTTTGGGCCATCTGCAGAAGTAAAACTGCATTCATTTGATCCTCTCCCACTTGATTTGCATTAACACTTTTGTGTTATTCCTAAATATAAGGTAGAAAGTAATTAGTATTTAGCAAAAACCATGCATGTTCTGAAAACCTGTAAGTGCAATAGTTTCTCTGTGAATCCAGCCTTAATTATTTAGATGATATTGTCAAGAGGAGGAAAGGGAAGGAATTCTTGACTGGTAAATCAAGAATTGTTTTGCCATTGCCTTCAATGGAACTTGTCACCCTGAAAATCTGCTGCTGTCACTGACAATATCAGCCTTACCCAGGTGGCACATATATCTCTCAGTATATTATTTAAAGTTTTGCCTGTAACAATGCTGGGCACTACCTGCCTGTGTGTCAGATAGCAGCACTGATAGTTTTATTTTTGTGTTGCCCAATATCATTTGGTGACAGTCGTACTCTGTAGCTGTGTGTAGGAAGGGACAGCTACATGGGTACATCTTCACATCTCAACACTGCTAGTTCTCAGCAGTTCTTGATATTTTTAGGGAATGCATTTCCATACTAACAAGATTTTAAAAATCAGAAGTTTGTGGGTATTTTCCCGCCAAACTATGCATCAACTTCAGAGGTATGCGATTAATATTATTTAAGAGTTTTCTTAGATCAAAAGAACACAGAATTTCAAAATATGACTACAAAAATTAGCTTTTGTTTCACTATACTTGTTATGGTATATGAACTGTAAATTTTCTTATTGATTCCTATGTGTAGCTTTTCTAGCATCTCAAAATCCTGCATGCTTTAATAGTTTTCTGCTGTCCTCTATTACTACTGAGATTTGTGCATAATTTTGAATAATCAATGTCTTCAGGAGGGTTAATTTTTTCTTCAATTTTTTCCTATAATAGACCTTACTGATTCATTTTGTACAATATCTCCTTATTCAGCCTCTACAGTGCATCATTATGTGTGCATTTTTGGCAGAGAAATTTCAGTAGTGTTCACAGGACAGGACCAGGACTAGGCTTACTTGAGATGTATTTTCAGAATGAACACTGGCCAGCTGTACAACTCCAAGACAATTATTTCATCTCAGTCTATAGCATTTTTCCCACCCACTCTTCATCTTTCATGTCTTTTTGAAATATTTTGAGGCAAGCATGGTCTTTGTACTGCCTGTGGATGTATTACAGTCTTACATACGTCAGTGTTTTATTATTATATTTCAAAAGAATAACATAAAATCAGAATATAGCATATTTTTTATATATATGCACACAAATATAAGCTTTTTAATGTGAGTTTTAATAAAGGTTTAATCTTCAGGTTTGGGTGAATTTTGCAGCAAACAGCAAGTATACCTCTGCTCTTTGAGTGTTTAGTCAAATATAGAAGTACATACAGTTTTCTTATGAATTTATGTAACCACTCTTCTGTCACTTTTTTTTAGGGACTGGAGCTATTTCTCTCGGCACTAAAGCTGAGTGGTTCCCTTACACCCCCCTGCTTGATTCTCATCAAACATAGTCTGGTCTTCAGCGTTGCATGGTTTCCAAACCAGCTGGGAAAAAATGGCATCATTTCACACCTTCTGAGCAGTTGTGTCTGAGCTGTAACAGCAGTGAAGTTAAACTTCAAGGAGCATCCTATGAGGACCCTGAAAGTGGATTTATGACCTTTTCAATCTCTCTATTTCCTCAGAGCCTCAAAACGTCTAATGGAGAGAGCTTAATAGTATATGTAAATACAGGAAGAAATAAAAATACTTCAGTGTATTTAGGGGGGTCTCAAATACGGCTACAGGTGTCAGAAGATGTGGGACAACACAGGGCCAGTTACTCTGCCTGCAGATTTGTGCATGCATTAGGATTTTTTTTTTGCTGGTTCTAATTTTAAATAATATTCCTGCTATTGAAGGACATAAAAAAATCCATTTCTGTTTATAAAAGGATCGCCTATTAATAAACTGAAGCTTTTACTATGTATTACATTATAGTCAATAAGCTAGTTTGGGGAGTTAGAGAATTAGCATGTTACAGTATGTGTGGTTGAAGTCCCCTCCATCCAATTATTACATTTTTGGGAGGTGGCATTGTTCTGTTAAGTGTAGCAGGAGATTAGCTGTAAGTTAGATTTAGTTTAATGAAGGTCAGACATATAGATAAGGACATTGTGTTTAATTAGTAGTCTCAGTATTGGAAAACAGCACTTCTTGTTATAGCATATAATTTTGAATGCTGAAATAATTGTAATCAACTGTCAAATCAAAATGTCAGATTACAGCAGGTGTGCCATGAAAGTATTTATGCAGTGAGACTGTTACCAAGGTTTTTTATTGATGCATTATTTTTAAGGGTCAAGCTCTGTGGTGAACTAATTCATTCATTCATTTAGGCATCCCTTTCATTGAGGATGCTCTGTCCTTCTCACTGTAGTACTGTGTCAATTCAAATTTTCCACACAAAATATAAAAAGTGGTTTGCTTTATCACCATCCCTTAATATAATTTTTTTCAGCCATTTTCATCCCTAAAATATTGTTTGCTTCTGTGGATAATCCCAGTAACCTCTACTGATTCATTACACTCAACAGGCTCACACTTGTCTGTGATGAACTCTAGCAATTACTTCTTAAAGTACCCAATGTGCCTTGACTAAAGCAAAGCAATCAGTGAAACAGATGCAAATTGGCAACAAATATTACTCATCTTTCCACAGATGGTTTGTGTGGCAATGGAATTATTGAGACAGTATTCAGAATCCATTATGGAAAAAGACTTTTGCTTTGAAGCACACAGAAGAAGGTTGGACCTGCACAAGAACAGCTAAAAACAGTACAGGCAGCCATAGCAGAGAGATGCTCCAGCTCTTCACCAGTGAGATTATTCACTTGTGCAAAAACACAGTTCCAAAATTCAAACCAAAGTGAACATGTAGCCCAAGTGATTTTTTTCCTGTTGTTTGGTGTGATGTTTTAAGTAGTAGATATCACCTTTTGGTCACTGATGGAATAATAAGCAGTTATACACCACAATTACTCAGAAAAACACTTTCACATATATATTTAAATATAAGTAGTTTTGAATAATTTCTTTTTATACTTTCATACATTTAAGAAGTTACAAAACATAATTTTTCACTACATGTGCATGAAGAAATGTGTGCTTCTTTGTATATACTTTGTAAATAGAAAAAATATCCAATGTGCATTTCAGTATATGGCAAAATATTTTTAGAACATACAGAGATTTAACTTTTCACTAATAACAGTTCTTGAAAAAGCAATATTCAAAAATTTTGCCAGCATCTGCCACAGTATGTTTTCCCATTGGAATTTAAACTTTGTATAATTGTTTTTATCCAACAACCCTAGAGAAAGATACCTTTTTTTTTTTTTTTAATGAGTGAAAGCTTGAGAGCAAAGTGGGAGGAAAAAATTAAGAGAGTGTTTTTTAAATATATATGTATATTTTGTATATATATTTTCCTTAATTTAACCAAATTGGTCTTTTGTATATTGCCTGTAGCAAGCAATGTTGTAGATGCCAATAGAAAACATCCACTATCAGTGCATTTAGACTGCCCACATGTCATGTCTAGGGACTCACAGTGCTATTTTAAATACTCCTTTAACAAATGTAAATTAAAATCTTGTATAAATTGTTTTGTAATACTTTTTCTACTTGTGAATAAAATGTTACAAGAACTAGTCTTGGTTTGTTGGCTTCAAATTAATAATAGCTTTCTGTACAAATTTAATGATGAATTCTTCTAATTATTTTAGAATTCCATGGTGGTGTAATTATATTAAGGTTATGGTAGAATTTGGTGCATCTTTGTCTTGAAATGTTTGCAGCTTAGCAGTAACATCAAGTAGGAGGACCTTGAAGAAGCAATAAGTTAACATCAATGCTTAAAATCATAGTGCTTCAAAACTGTTTAAAAATTCTGCTTCTCAAGAATGGGGCAGGGGGAAAGGTGGGGGGAAAAAAGATTGCTGTCTTAACAATGTCTTAGAAAAGAGAACCTGGTGCTCCACACCACTAGGGTTGTTTCAGACAAGACAGATAAGCAAATAATGAGGGGAGCTGTATTTTTGAAGCAAGATTGGAGTCATGGCCCCAGTTTAAATGATTAAGAAAGGAGTGGCACAGTCTGACTGACAAGAGTAGAAGACTGAGAAGAAAGAGTAATTTGATAATTGCATAAAATTGGTCCTTATGACAAAGCCATAAACAGTGACTGGAAACTGAATCCAGATAGGGATTGCAGATAACATAAAGCCAGAGTACTTGTGCTGGAGTGTGAAAGCACTCTTGATTTTTGGGTAGAAAGTTTGGGGCACACTCAAAAGCTACTCTGTCCCTGTCTCTGGTTTAGTTGAGCAAACAGGTGTAATGCTGTTATTTCTACATTCTTTGAAGTACATAATTCAGAGCTTAACTGGGGACTGCCTTCCTCAGATAGGACTCCTTATACCCCTGTGTCCGTGTGCTGCACTCCTGAGCAGTCTTCTGCTTGTTTTCTGCTGTGACTGTCACAAATGGCCACAGTTCACATGCCCAGCCCACCTGAGTGTCCTTGGAGTTCACTTGGAGGTCTGCAAGTCTGCACAGCAGCATGTGGAATGTTTGGGAGGTCACTTTGTGCCAAGACAGGGATTTTCATGACTCTCAGCACTGCCAGGATTGCAATGGAGTGCCCCTGAAAAAAATTTTAAAAAATATAATCAATAAACAGGAATTGAAAAACAGATATTTGCTCTATCTGGAAACAAAGTACAACTCAGAACACATGACATACATGACTAAATTTGCACAGATAATTGCTCGTATCAATTAGTATAAAAGTGCCATTAACAAGGCTGCAGTTTTCCATCCAATCTTTCCAGAAGGTCTACAAAAAAAAAAAAGACTCACCCCAAAATCTTTTCTCTGCTTGCATTGCTATTCAGTACAACAGTATTTCCTGCCTTTTCTACAAGGTAGATCAAGCCCTTAATCCAGTGCTCCTCATCCTACCAGGAGTTTGAGATCACATGGCTTTTCCCTTTGTTGTGGTCTCTTTGAGGGCCTTTGGTTTGCATTCCTATGAAGTCCCTCCAAGGAACAACCTCCATGCATTAAATTAATCCTCTCACTGTCTTTGGTGATGGAGGTTTAGATCACTACCTGCAGCACATTCCAGCGCAGACACTGGTGCTTTGTTTTGCCCTCTTAAGAAAGGAGGATAGAAGGAGGGTGCTGTGTTTTATCAGGCATGGAGCAAGCTGAGGCTGGGCACTGCAGAGCAGAGCCACACAATGCACACTTTGTGCTGGCAGGGTGCAATTTAATCCATATTTAGTTTTGGCCTGAGTGATGGTAAAGCCCACTTGCTCTTCACACAGCAGCACATGAACCATTTTGATTATGTCCGAAAAGGTACCACTTTCAATGGGATAAAAATAATCGTGAGTGGATTTGCTGGGGAGCCTGCTGGTTTCCACAACAGCAGTGAATGATGGGATTAGAGGAAATGTTTCCTAATAGCCTACTGATTGAGAGGGTGGCAGACTGGGGGCACACTGAGGTTTCTACACAGCACCACAGCTTCAACAGCAGGGTCAGCTGAGTAGGACTGAGGGGGTTTTCCCACCACTTGATTTTCTAAATCCTTATCACAGTTGGATTTTTTTTTTTTTGGTTGATCTGACAAAAGGAGATTTGGCTTGTTCAGAAGGTTATAAATGACATTTTTCTAAAGAATTGGTGGAAAAGCAGACAAAAAGAGAAGGCAGCTTTTAGAAAGTGCTTCCCCTGAGCCTCAGTCTTTGTGGAGTTTTCCATTTCTTTTGCCCAGGTCTCAGTCTCAGTTTATGGATGGACAATTCACATGCTATTTAGTATGCAAAAATTCCCCTAAATATAGCAGCTAATGTATCAAAATCTGGTTGTAACCAACAGTTTAAGGGAGAGCACTGATTTACAGCTTAGAAAAAATATTAAACCTTTGGAATTTCAGAGATAATTTTGATTTGCCCCAGATCTGTATCACACAGCTCATTGGAACATAACGATAAACATGTATAAATACAGAATGTGTACAAAATAATAAACTTGTCACCTTGCACATGACCTGAGGCAGGGCATTGTCCAGGTCAGTTAGCAATTTTATTGCTAAGTCCTTAAACTTGAGGAAATTACAGAATGCTGTGGACCAATTCAGGGGAGACCTGTACACCACCCAAGCACTTATTCTGCATGTGGTAGAGATTACAAAATGAACTGAGAACATTAAAAAAAAAAAAGAAAAAAAAAAAACACCTACTAAAGGTTCTGTTTCAATTTTTTAAAATGCCTTTCAGCCCAAGCATCCAAGTGCCCTAGACATTTCATAGGCCAATATGGGAGCCATAGGGGGGAGGGAAAAAAAGTTCCACATAATAGGTACTCCACAGACCAATATGGAACAAATATTGGCAGCAGCAGAGGTTATTTGTTATGAAAGTAAGAATGAGAAAAGGATATCTAGCTTTTAGTGCACGAAAAAAAAAAGAGCAAAGGGGGCCATTACATTGCAAAATGTAATGTATTTTAAAAGCCAAAGTAAAGCACTAGTCTACAGCCACCCTACTTCTCTAACTTCATGTTCACCTAAACACACATAAACTCTGCATCAGCCTAAAGCAAAATGAGGCAGATCTGGAATCAGCATTTACCATGCCAGTTTTGTCCATACCTTGCAAATGTGCTTTCTTGCATATTGGTGTTGATTCCAGCATCATCGGGTAGCTGAGTTTAATTTGAAGTAATTCAGCAGCAAGTAGCAGCTTCGCCATTTGTTTGGTCATTTGTGTCTCTCTGTTGCAAGAGAAAAAAGAAAGTGCTTGACCAACCTGGTGCTGGTTTATGTTGTTAGATACAACAGTTGTTGTGTTCCTTTAACAGAGTTTCAGCTTTATTAAACTTTATCCCTAAGGATGCTCAACAATTGAAGGAGACACTGCACCAGTGCAGTAATGAGAGTATCTTTCTGACTGTAATACCAAAACAGACCCATAATATTCCAGCAAATAACACTTGCGTTTTGTCAAAATTCATCACATTTTTTGATATTTTAAGACTACAAAGAGACAAAATTCCTTGATCAAAAAAATTTATACACCTTGACAAATGTGAAAATTCACATAAGGAAGTTTTCTCTGGGAAGGTTTGTGCAGCTACTCTCCATGTTAAACCCTCAAGCTAATGAAATCTTCAATTTAAATATACCTTTAAATGTACTTCAAACTTTGGACGATCTGTTGCTTACTCAAAGAGGACTAAACAACTTTTTATAGGCAAGGACTACCTCAAAGTTATCTTCATACACTGCTTTTTTAACTGGCAGAACAGATGGACTCAGGCAGAAGAGACTCTAAAATCCTTTAGGTGACAAAATGCCTATTGTATTGATGGGTTAATAGAAGCAAGCCCTGTGGGTTCAGCCTTCTCATCAATTCAATGAGAGAAGCTGTGGGATCTGCAGGGAAGAGCTCAAGAATGCCATAAATTACATCTCCTGTGGCTTTCAACAACAAATAGATAGTGTTGGAGTTTACTCAAGGTGTTGGTAAATGCTGTAGTAGGGATTCCTGAAAAGTATCTGAGTGCCAGATGATGTTTCCTAACACACAGAGTGTCACTGAGGAGGGCTTGTGGCATTTATGGCCCAGATGCTTTCTTTTCCTAGAGAAGAAATCTTTTTGTTGCCTTCCTGCAGCGAGTGGACTCTGGGCAGTGGGGGCAGCAGCAACAGCTGCAGGAGGCAGTGGAGAACAGGGAGCAGTGATGGCACTTCCAGCACACACTGCTGGCACTTCCAGCACACACTGCTGCCTGCCTCTTGCAGCTGATTTCCCTCTGCAAGCCTAGAGGTGCAGAGATAAGCTGTAAAAGTGCTTGGAAGCCTAAAAATCCCCAAAGATGCAATATTGCACCTTCTGCAGATGTATCGCTGTTGTAACGGCAGCAGCTGAGAGACATAAGTAAATAGAAATTATTATCAGCTCTTAGCTGAGGGGGTGGCCTAAAAACAACTAAAAATTTTGGACTCAAAGCTTCCTTGGATCTGCTTTCTGATGTTTGCTTTTCATCCAGTCCAAGGTCTATAGCTGCTGCAGCTCCTTTATGGATACTCCTGCAATTCTTACCTGATCTTAGGGAAGAGAAGTTGGCTTTTGGTTTGGCCTTGTCACACTCCACGCTGCAAGAGCTGGAGGGTTTAAATGCCTGACAATCTCTGTTCTTTTCCTAATTACCTCAGGTTTTGGACAAAACAAAAACAATTATTGTATTCAGATTTGGCTTAACTTGCATCACATTTTCTCATGGAAAAAAAAAAGGCAGATATCCTAATGCCCCCCAGAAGATGGCCCTGGAATCAGCTACTGCTTCGTGCTGTTACTGCTGCTCTGTCCTCTGGCCCAGTAACCAAGCCAGGAAAAAAACCAAAAACCACATCTTTGACCAGATCAACCCCAACCCACACCAACAACCCATTCTTTAAAAGCCTGCTATTGAACCACTGCCTGTGGGTAGTTCAAACAAAAGAAAACAAAAAAAAAGGGGGGAAAAAGAGACAGGAGAAAAAAAAAAAAAACTGCATAAAAGTTGTACTGGAGAATCATTCAGCAAAATTCCCACTTGTGTATTAAAGGCTTAGCTAAATAACCCTGGGCTGCATGGAAAAACAAGTAGGAAAGAAAACTCTTCTATTCTCTAGAATTACCCTGCCCCTCAAGCATACCAGGCATTTTATCTTCTTAGTCTTCATAAAAAAATACATTTTGTGAAGAAGACATGCTGCATTTAGTCATTTTTCTTTACACAGGAGGATTTGTCCTCCTCATCCCCTGCCCCGTGTCAGAAATAGTAACACACAGAAGACTCTTTCTGCTCAGGAAAGGAATGTCTCTCTCTTATCCCCACTCCTGTTTTATGGCTCTCTCCTACTGTCTGCCTTATTTATCACTGCTGCAATTGTCAGGTATTTATCACTGCTGCAATTGTCTGTGTTTCCCATTCTCCTCAAATGCCTGGTCTGATCCCCCATTGCCACTGGAAAACAGAATTGGGGGTTTAATTTCAATAATTTGGAAGATGTCACACATCCACAAGGTAAAGCTTGCTTTTAGAAAGGCAGAGATCTCACATTAAAAGCCAATCTACCCAGGGAATTTCTTGGTTGGATTACTATCTATGGACAGCTGCTTCTGAAATGGAAGATAATGGTAAAGTGCTTAAAATGGTGATTTTAAGCACAATGCCCTGATCAATATTTTTCTGCAAGGACTGTCCATGAAAACTAGGGCCAAGAGCTGGTCACAGCAGCAAGACAGAAGTATGCATGACAGTATGTAAAAATTGCTGATAACGGGACTTATCCTCAGGTGCTGCAAAAAAATTATCTGTAGAAAAGATGAGACAGGTCAGTTGGGAAGTGTGATGGTTTAAACTGTCTGGGAACACAAAGCTATCCTCTTTTTTGGCCTAGAACAGTCACTTTCTCTTCCCTGAGATAATCTTACCACAAAATACTATAGCAAAACAAATAATCCCTCATATCAGATCTACTTTGCACATCTGGTATTCAACTCAATTTCCTAAATGGGTGAGTCAAAGCAGGTTGGGCTGACCTGTTAGTTGAGACACAGCAGGGCATTCCCTCCTGTGCTCTTAGGCTGGTGGAAAACTGCACCAAAGAGCAAAGGAGTTACAGCAGAAAGGATGACACAGTTAAATTAGTCTCCTGCTTAGAACTACTAATTATGAATCAGCCCAAATCACATCCAAGTTATGTGATTATACCCAGTTCAACAGAAATTATTTTAACACTAATATCTTAAAACACTGCAAAAACTTAAGAACAGCGAGATGGAAGAAGTGGAAGAAGGAATCCAATCTAATTTTGGCCAAAACAGGCAAGAGTCCCCATGGGCACTGGGAGGGGATGCCTGGGCAGGGAACACCCACTGCCTGCAGGCTCGCTGGCAGCACCCCACTCCCACCTCAGACCCTCATCTCTTCAACCTCACCAGCTCTCGCTGGTGAGCAGGTCCAGTGTATACTATAGAATTATGTATTTTTACATTATGCTGTTACAATCTTTCCACAGGAAAGAAAACTACAGGGCCCTAAAATGGGGGCTTTCAAGAGCCTCTTCAGCTGCTAATCAGGGCTGGGCTCTGGCTGATCCAGTCCCTCTGCAGCTCCTCACCTGCCCCCAGTGAAGGCAGAAGCGATGCTGTGGCCATGGCTCACAGCAGCTCCTCTGTCTGTCCCTGCAGCAGGAGCAATCCTGTGTTATCCTGGCATCTGCTCCTCCCTTTGCTTTTGCAAACTGCTTTGTTGGTGGTTGCTCAAAGTCTTCCAGTGGGTGAATGGCTTTTACTCAGGAAATATGTGCACCATTGCAATGCCCTGCCGTGCCGTGACATGTGGCCACAAAGGAGCGTTTGCACTTGGTCTGCTTGTCTCTGGCTCTTTATTAGGTGATGGAGTGGGAAACTGCAGACTGGCGTCCATGAGTCAGCCCTTTTCTTAGCGCTACTCATGGACCTCCAGCAGCTGAAGAATGCACTTCTGTGTGCAATTAATCCATCAGTTGGTAGTGTATGGAAGCCCAGATTCAGGACTGTCTGAAAACGTTGCCACTACCATGTGCAAGCTCTTCCAGTGTTCTTCTGGGTGGGGATTTTTTGCACCTCTTATGCTTTAATTAAGCAAAACTGAAGTCTCAGGCTGACCTGAGACTCCCTGACAAGGAGAGGGATTCCAAACAGCACAGAGAGCTGCCGTAGCTGGAAGCCAATTCAGTGCAGCACTGAGAAGTAGAAGCCATGGGAAAGTGAAACATATTCATCAGCACTGCCAAAGGGGAGAAAACAAAGACAAGATGGAAAGCAGGATGTACAAAACAGATCCTAGAAAAGAGTAAAGTTTGTATCATGCCATCTGGGACTGTATGAAGACAGTAACAGTGACAGTGGGCTCTCTCTGCATAAACACTTCTGAAAGCAGTTTTTAAGTAAGTCTGAGAAAGATATTCAGGTGATTTACATGTTCCCAGTCAAAAGATCTCAGCATTTTCTTGGCGGGTCTCAGCAAGGTTTAATCCCCTCTTTAGAGCCTTGTGAATTCCTTTTTGAATGAGCACAGCCGTGCTGTACACATTTCAGTTCAAACCAACCTGTAAGAACACACTTCTCGATCCCTGAGTTCAACACGGCAGATGAGGATGTGACTTGAGTGCCTGCCTGCAGCAGCTTCACCAGGACCACTAGGACCATTATGGCTCCCCTGGGACCAGCTTCCTGTAATGGCCCTTTAATTACCTCCTCCTCTGCTAACTGATCCCACCTCACCTATCTCAGTGTGTACCTGGAGCTGTAGTTTAAATACTGTAAACTTCCAGCTGAGCCAGACAACAGCTACTGTCACTTCAGCATCCCTTTTCTGGGAGAGAGAGAAGAGGCATGCTAGACTCAGACCAACAGGAAAAGCCACTGAAGGCATAAACACTCTTGGGACATTGACACTGTGGCTGTGCTGCTGAGCAGCAAGAGCAGGACCAGTCTCCACTGGCATAGCCCTGTCATAGAAAATCCACCAGTTATCAAAAACTTCATCCCCACAATGTCACCAGCACCCAGGTTTTTATGGACATCTTCCAGTCCCTGCAGTAGAGATGGCAATTCAGCAGCCTCACTGATAATGATCCTGAAAGTGGAGTGAGATGTGGAGGCTGCTGGCAAACACCCCAGCACTCCTGAAGAGTAAGAAAATACCAGTTTGGCTGCCATGGGCCCTGCCAAGAGATGTTACAAGCCCCAGATGACCTCTGGGCATATTAACACCTACTCTCTTCCAACCTTCGGTCATGTGGAATCCAGTGCTTCCTTCCACTTCGAGCTGGCTTATTCATATTTAAATTGCTTAGAGCAGTAATAATGAAGAGAGAAGTTACAGACAGATCAGCCTTACCAGAGACACTTGCCTGCCTGTTAGTGTTCTGTTTGTATTATTTTTTTTGGTACAAATAGCAGTGTCCAGGAGGCTGTAGCATTTATGGTATAGTAATAGGAAAAAGCCATATAAAAGGTGGAAGAATGAGTTGGCTGCAGAGACAGAATTTGTCTCTCCCAACATCAGCTTTGCAGGGCTGGAGAGCAACACCTTGAGTCCTTCTCTGTAGGGTAAGTCAATATAAACAGGATAAATTTATCTGGAGGATTTACTCAGGTTTGATTTCAGGTCGGTGGAAGTTAGTAAGGAGCAGCAATAGCACAAATGGAAAGACTCAGAACTGACTGCTCTAGCATAACAAGGAATTTTCTCCAATATGCAGAAAATAAAAACTTTTCATCTACCCCATCATTTTCCTCAACATTCAGGGAGAAATAAAATAGAATTCTAGGATGTCAGCCAAACCACCAGCTCAAACTTCCTATTTCTCCTATTTCCATCTTCATATTGTGACTGTGGTTCCAGGTTTTGATAAATAAACTATCCAGGAGATCAGCTTTAACAAAGCCTCTCAACAATCACAGAAGTCCCATGCTGGCTTTGGCCCTTAAACAGTTTCAGAGGTCCAGAGCTAATGCAGCATTCACACACAGGTCCTTAAGTTGACTGAGAGCACTGATGGATCTTCTACCTAGAGCTGGAGCACCAGAGGAGCACAGTGTGAGCTGGGGGTTCTTCCAGTCCTGACGTTGATAAGAGGTGCATAGCCCCTCTGCTCCAGCCTAAAACCCCAGGTGAATAATTGAAAAGGAAGAGCAAAGCTCAAGGGTCCTGTTTGCTTCAGCAAGTCCTGCACTTCTGAAGGGGTTATCCTGAAGTGACCCTTTCCATAGGGGATGGTGACTGAGATCTGAAGTGCTCTCAGCTGGCACAAAGGCTCCCGACAGACTGAGAATGAGTTCTAAAAAGGGGGATTTGTAGCTTTTACTGACCCACTTTAATTCACAAAACTTTGTTTGTTTGTTTGTTTTCCAAATAAAGCAGATAAAGCTGGAGATGCAAGATGGGATGAGAAAAAAACATGAATCAGAGAAGAAGAAAAAAAATACAGGCTATAGCCAGAGAGGCACAGATGCCAGACCAGCTGACAGACACTTCTGACAGACCAAGGGAAAGGCATGGAAAATGGGACAGCTCACAAAGAAAGAAACTAAATGTCAAATGAGCTATTTCCCTGTACTCAGCCAGCCTACATCAGTTTTTCATGTACATTTGAGACTGTCAGAAACAACAACAACAACAAAAAAATAAAAGCTGATTTTCTTGAAAACAGAGATTACAAACTGAACAGACTATTAAAACTACTTTGTCTTGGGAATTTGGCTTAAACACCAGATTAAATCAAAGATAGCTAATTTGATTAAGTAGAACAAGTTATCTAAATCCCTACTTACGGAAAACACCGCCAGCAATTCGGCACTGTTTTGCAAAAGACCTTCAATGTCAAATAGTTTAAGCAACAGCAATACCTACAGACACATGGCACTTCTCCATGTATGAGGGACATGTTTGCTGGGCAGGCTTCAGGGCAAGACAACAAATAAAACTTACAGGAGATAAGAGGAAAATTTGCCATGATGGTGAGGAATTAGGTGTGATCAGAACTTACCTCGTCACCGTCAGCTGAAGCTACAGACCCTAGTGGCACTGCCTCTTTCTTGCAATGGCACCTCCAGTTCTTGGGGAATTCCTTCCCCAACCTCTCTGTGACAGCACAGGGAGAAAAAGCAATATATTTGTGCAAACGTTAAGAGACAAAGAATTGTCACCTCAACTCTCATTTGTAATGAATAGGATTTACTCTGGCTAGCATGAATCATTTTGATAACATATATAATTAGTTTTATAGAAGTTTTAGTATGTTATAAAAGCTGCTCTATCACTTGTGTTCCCCCAGGGCTCTCTTATAAAATGATTTTGTTACAACTGTGTTCTCCTTGGAAGTGAATTGCAGACAACTGAGCACATCTGTATGTCAGAAGCATTGTAAGCCAAGGCATTCAAGGCAATTTTAATGCCTTTTTCATTTCTAAAATCCATGTGAAGAAAAGCAGGCACTTGTGGGGTCCAGCCCTATCAGCTGCCCAAAGCTGAAGACACCCTCTGCTCCCAGACTGTCGCTCAGCTGCCTCCACACAGCCCCTGGCTGCCCACAGCAGATCCCGCAGTTCAGCAACCCAGGAGCTGGGATCCTGTCAAATGACCTTGGGGGAAAACACTCAACAGGTATAAATAAAAAAAGTCTTTAATAACTTCATCTGAGCTACAGGAAGGTATGTTGGATGAGGATTTGCCTCTGTGCAGGGAGCTGCAAGGTGAGTTAACTGGATTCCATCTTTGTGAAGAAGGAAGAAGGGGCTGGTAGGAGAGTACACTTAGTGAAACCAGCAAGCCCTTCTGATCTTATATATGTTTTTTATTTCATGTATACTTTAAATACTGAAGGTAGGCTATGACTGAGCCTTGTGGCTACTTCTGAAGAGCACCATTAATAAACAGACTATTTTTAACAACTGCTCTGCTAATCTGCTATTAGTATGCCAGAGGAGCTTGATGAGGTTAAGGGCTGGCAAACATCAGCCAAACACTGGCTTCTGACCATGTTCAAGGGACAAGCACCTTCAAATACCTACCTGATAAATTATTCATGAGGAGCAGCTGCTGTCCTGTGGCCTGTAACCTAAAGGGGCTCATCCATCCCAACTTGGCCCAGCCTGGCAAGGCTTTGCCTTCCTAGTGGATCACATTCAGGGCATTTCCCCAAGGCCCAGCTTTCCCATAGTGCAGGGAAGGTGGATGAGAAATGCTGTTTCAGTATGATACAAACTCCAGGCCAAATGGGCACCAGCAGCAGCAGCTGTGGACAGAGTGGGAAGAACCTGCCATGCTGCCATTTTGCTTTTCCTCTGACACGATCACAACGATCACAACGCTGGGGTCAGTGACAGCCCAAAGCATCCCTCACCTCCTCCTACCCCCTAGGTCATGTCCCAGTGCAGCTGTAAGAACAGGTGGAGAAGGGGGCATTTAGAGGTGTCTAAGGACTGAAGTGAAAGGGTCATAAGGAGTCAGAGGGACAATGGCCAAAAGGCACTTCATAGAACCCAAGATGTCCTGAAGATTAATTAAGAGCACCTTCTGCAGCTATTTTAATATTATACTACATGACGGTGTCAATGATGCATGAACTCATTCATATATGACAGGCAGCAAAAGTAAACAATGGTGGCATTTGACATTTGAATAACTGCAACATTAAAAAAGAAGAAAAGTTCAGTGCTTTGAGGTGTTCTGAACAGCAACCAGGGTTTCTGACACTTCTATTCCAACCATCTGTGCTCTCTCTATATTTACTGGAGCAACAAAAGGCACATAAAAGAGCTGATTCATCCCCATCCTTAGACTGGTAGGATATATTCCATTTTGAAGATGTCTGTTTCTTCTCATCAAGAGTGAAGGCAGCCAGAATGGCAAGTTTTAGCCAACTTACAAGCTGCCTTAGAAGCTACTGGCTCCTTGGCAACTGTTGGCAAGAGGCATCCCACTCCCTTCCCTCTTTGCTTTTAAATCTACACAGCAGCAGAGCACTGACCAGTCATTCTGTCAGATCTGTATAGCCACTTTGCTTCTCGTTTAAGTAGTTTGTCTCCAAGAGATTTTTTGGATACTTCCTCCAAACAAGAAGTCATTATGATTTCCTACACCCGTGCAACTCTGCATGCCAGCTGTTGAGGAGCAGCCGCAGTGGACTTGAAAATAAACAAATCTCAGCCTGGGGAAGATCAGAAGGGCCGACAGACAGCCCTACTGGTGCTGATTTATACTTCCTTATCTTTTATCTCCTTCCCTCTCCTCCCTGAGCACACTAGCTGTTCTCCCACGGTCCTTCTCCCAGGGAAATGTGTGCTTGCCTTCTGTTATCATGCATCTTCAATTCTCAAGTTCTTTAACTCTTGAATTCTTTCTAATTTTAGGGTAATACTCCCCTTTTGGTACACTGCAAACTTGCTGGGGTAAAGTGCTGATTTGAACTTGTTCCCAACAGCACACAAATAAATCCCTGGCTCTGGGAACACAAAATCTCCAATACTTTGCCCAGAAGCAATCTGAAGGAGAAGACATACAGTGCCTCCCACTTCACAGCAAGCAGAGGAGGTGCTTTGGCTGACGCTGCTCTCCACAGAAGACAAGGGAAAGTCGTCAGCAGGGCAGTTACCCAGCAAGCACAGACCTGCTACCCTCGTGAAAAAACCTCCTTCCAAAGACACTCTCCTCATTCACAGCTTGTTGGACCACAAAAGGTGGCTCTGCCCTGGTTTAGCTGAGGCTATAAGGCTTCTCTGAATTAATCTGGATTAGGGCAGGTTTTTCAGAAAACAGTCCAGTTCTGATGTCCACTTCTGGTGCTGATCAGTCAACCTCAGCTCTTCTCATACGCTGTCCCTGCTGTCAACATATAAACAAGTAATCAGGTGCAACTTTGTATAATTTCAGCTACCATCTCTTGTTAAACACATGTTTTCAGATCAATGTTCAATCTTTCAAATTTGTGCTTCTGCATCACCATTACATTACATTAGTCTTCTGATAGACTATTTTCTGAGCCATCAATATTGCTGTTACATTCATCTCTTCATTTCCATCTTAGTGTCCTCTATAATACTAAGCTCTGACATTGGTAGAAATTAATTTTTTATTTTTGCACACTGATTTAGATTCTGACTCGCTGTCCTAGCAGCTATTTAACATCTGTAGAAAAGCTTTGATCAGCATATGATATGAATTCTTCCATCTGGCATTCCACTGAACACAAAGCAGAAACATTTTTGAACACCTCTACCTCTTCTGTTTCTGGCAGTGCTGTAATTTCCATTTTAGACTTACTGCTGTGGAAAGAAAGACCTCTTTTATTCTGCCCAAGCTTTTAACTTAGAGGGTTTTTTGCTTCTATATCAACCCATTACCATGCCTGGTTTCTAATCTATATTTACTTCTTCCCTGCCTGATTTCCCTTCTCTTCCCTGCCTCCTTAACTGCTGCCTTTTCCTCCTGTTATCTTCTTTGGTGTTTAAAGAACTTCATCCAGCACCAGCTGTATTCATGTCACCTGAAAGTAATTATTACATAATATTTCAGTCTATCTTAAGTGAATCAGAAAAATAATCACATCAAACATTAAAAAAAAAGAAGAAGCAAAGTTCACACCTCAGACTTCCAAACGTAATCCATCTGTGCTTTTCTGATGTGTTGTAATTATGTGTTATTATTTCAGGATTGCATAAGGGTGTAATTTCTTCTGAAGATGTTCACTACTTATTTTCCATAGCAGCTAAAATCCAAAACATTGTAAAATTTCAGATTAAAAGCATGATGTTGAGTTACAGTACTATAAACCAAACTTTTGAATAGCTGTTTCAGCAGCCCCAGTGGGAAAGCATGGAATGCTGGAAAAGGATTGCAGTGGTTTTTACATTTATGAAGAGCTACACTGCTGGTCACAAGAGAGGTCTCACGTTACTGAGAGTACACATTATTTGCTGGAAAATAAGAGTCTCTTGAAAAGCAAAAAAAAAAAAAAAGAAAGGAAAAAGCATCAGACATTTGAACAGCTGGAAGCATTTTTAGCAACTATCAAAAAGAGAAAAAAATTAGAATAATATTTCCCCTCCTGTAGTAAGCCTCGTGGTGGTGGTATAATATGTTCCCTAGAGGCTTTAATCATGTCTACTGTTCAATCCTCAAAGGTTATTTCACTTTAAAAAAATCAGTGGAGTCAACAGAGTTTCTTCATAAAAGAACCTGAAGCCATCATTCTGAGGTGTATTTATTTTTCTACTAGCTCCCATCTTTGTCAGACATCCCACAAGTTATAAATCTGAGCAATAAGTTGCAATCCACCATGCTCCTCCTGTAGGCAAGATTTTCTTCCTTTCTTTGTTGATATCTGATTTCATACTAGGAAGATATTGTTTGATGCCACTCTGATAAAACCTTGAAAAGACTGTTGTTTGCAGAAGGATCAGATGAGATGGTGAATTAAGCAATAGCAGCCATGAGCATAAAGCAAAGTGACTACTATATATAGTTTGAAGAGGTATCTGTATACTAAATCCAGCATCACTTGAATTTCTTTCAAATTAAAATGTAGGGGCAATCTCTTAATTGTAAATGCTGTGCTTATTCCGCCAATTATGATGCTTTATTTTCTTTGCCACAGTGCTTCCAGAGCCGTGTCAGCACGAGGATTTCCGTTTGCTAAGTTCTTTTTGTCACACTGAATCTTTCAACATGTGCCAGCTCCAGATAAACATAATCGTTAGTTTGTTCCAGTACAAAGCCCAGGCAACAAACAATGCAGGCTCCCTTAGCAACACCCTTGAATTCCCTTTGAAATGCACTTCCATGAAATACCCCACTATGGGTTGTTAAATTTACATTCATCAGCTATTGTATATTTACAGGCCTTCCCATCTTCACAATGGGGTCTTACTCACACCTAAACTGACACTTACTTTGTGGGTTTTTTAATGACTTTACTTACAGCAAAATGCCCACCTAGTTTGTTAAGCAAAACCATTCGCTCTTCCCTCTCAGGGAACCAACTGCAGACACACAGTGGAGTCAGTCAGTGGTACAAACCAGAAGCCTGGTTGTGGTACATGTGTGAAAATGCACCCACTGTGGTTTAATCAAAGCATCTAGAAATGTCTAAACCCAGCTCTACCAGTGTCGCTATGCACACAAGGCAACTTCCACCTTGCAAAACCAGGCAGTGAAAAAAATAGGGTAAAATATCGAACCATACACTTTTGCACAGATTCTGCTAAAAAGAGGGCAAATCATCCAATCAGTTCTCATTCTTGTTTATCCCTTCCCAAACATCCACTTTTTCTGGCCGGGTTCTTTTACTTTTACTTGCTTCTCTCTCAGTTATTTGCCCTCATCTCTCAGCTTTGATTCTCTTCCTCTCTTCTTCTTTCACTGCATTTCTGCTGAGGAGAACATTTAACACAATACCTTTTACNTGAGGAGACAATTTAACACAATACCTTTTACAGCAACCTACAGCAGACCACTAAGCAAGGCCATTCCTACAGAAAAAAATCACCAGTTTTCTTCCTTTTTTTTTTTTTCCAAACATCCTCAAATACCATTTCATAATTTACTCAGAGGGAAAAACAAAAACCCACTGATAACATTCCCTTTGTTCATCATCCACTATATAATGGCAACCTTACCAAACTGCTCCAGTCTATCCTGGAAAAAAAATATTTGTTTTGAATTGTTTTGTTTCCCCCCCAAAACCCACCCTCCTGTACTTTAAACAGTTCCCCAAACTTGTCCACTCATCATTAAAAGGAAATTCCGTGAGAACAAACATGCAGGGACCAGATCATCTGTAGGGTACCTATTTTACTCCTTTGTCTCTCTTACATGTTGCAACATATGTCTTTCCTCCTTACCTAAAATTTTCCATTACAGATCAGTAGGACCACAGATTTACTTCTCCCATCCTTCTCTTCCCTATCTCAAATACAGCTCCTAGTTTTTCACTTCTTTATTTCCAATTTTCCCTTTGTTTCAAACACAATTTGCTCTTCCCCAATGCAGGACTCCTACAAGAAATATGGTTAAACAAAGAAAACCCATGAGCACATGAGAAAGACCTGTATGAACAGTTTTGGGCCATAACATCAAAGGGTAAACCCTAAAAGTGAATCAATGCATGAACCAAAAGACCTTTCATACCCCTCCAGTCACCCTGAAGATGAGTTCAATTCCCATTTACTCTCTTCCATCAAGATCAAATTTTCTAACAGTACATGCTAGAGGATTTGTTCTCTCAAATTTCATGCTTAAGCTCCTATGCAATGGAAAACAGCCATCTTCATAAATAAAACCACATGATCCAGTGAAAGTATTTATTACTGTTCCACCAACATGAACAGTCAATCTCTAAAAGCAAAACCAGTCACAACAATACTTTATCCACAATTATGAAGACATACGCAATCTTCCATAAAAGAAATTCATTCTGTTGTTATGAGTCCATGATAAATGTTTCAAAGTCATGGTCTAAGTCTGAAACAAGGGCATCCACAAAATCTTCAACTGAAAGGGATTTCTGAAGCATACCTACAAAAAAGCAAGACAAGAGACTCTTCATCAGGATGCTGTCACCTTGACAGCTTTGTCAGTGATAACGCTTACTACTAACTTTTAATGTCACTATACAACAGAAACAGCTATCAGATTTCTTTGTCAAGAAAAAAGTGCAACTATAGTGTAGAGGGATTATTTAATTTCTTCAAGACAGCTGTTACAAATTTTCACAGAACTGACAGATTTCAAGACTGTTAACTGATTTCTGTCATTATGATCTTGTTTAAGCAGGGAATTATATCTGTTTTAAAGCAATGTAACTGCAGACTCAGTCATTCCTAAATGACTGAAATAAATTAGTGATTGAGCAGGTATATAAATCCTTATCTGCTAAGTCTTAGTTCTGACCAAGTCAGAAAAAAATAGATTTTCTCGAAGCATTACACACCTTAGAAACATTTAATTTAGTATTTAAAGTACAGCTGTATCTGAAATTTTTGACAAGGCACAAAACATAAACAAAAGCATTTTCAATATATTACATATATATATTACAAATATATATTTTAGTTTTGCTTTTTTTACAGTACTAGGACTTACCTTTTCTTAAGAATTTAAATTACTACATCTGTTAGTTGTAGCACTTGGCTACACAATAGCAGACAAGAAAATTAGCGTAATTAATTAGTATTAGAATAATGCCCAAGTACTTTGTCAGGTAATTCTATAAACAGAGAAGCTAAAAATTTCACCCCTTCCTCTCCAGAATCCCAATTTTCAGACGGCATGAGAATATATCCTTTAAATTATTTTCAGATTTTTCTTTGCACTTAACACCACATACAGTTGGTCTTTTCACTGTTATTAACATTTTCAAGATTACACATGAAAATTTACTGCATAACTTGTATCAGAAAAAAAAAACCAACAAAAAAAACCCAAAAAACAACAGTACAACTGCCAAATAATGTAAAATTTAATCTTTGTATTTCTTTGAAGTGATCTCTTCTTTCTGACATCTGCCAATGTAAACATAACCTTGTTCTACCCTTTCTGATCGGTGTACCTACTGAACATAAATTTATATTCTTTCACATCCTCAACAATATTTGCTTTTGGTGGAAATTATAATTGCATGCTGCTACAAGACTATAATCTTTTACTATAACACAATGATTCAAAACCCATCAGGAAACAGACCAGCTCAAAGTAAATTGGTGTGAGCAACCAAAAAGAATTTTCTTGCTAAGACCATACAGAATTCCATTTCAATCTGATTTAAAGACATGTTACAAGTGTCAACACAAACTTCCATGGCCCAGTAGATTAATAGCATGCACTAAAAGGAAAACAAATCTCACACTATATATAGATTGGCTGAAATGATGTTAAATGAAGTTTGCATCAAGCTATTTTCAAAATGAAAGAGAATAGAATTAATATTTCCAAGTACTTGGTAAACTTGTCATCTACTTTAATGTTAGAAAAATCACGGTGGAATTACTTGTAGTTCACAATGAAAAATGGCTTGCTATGTGCTGGGCTGAGAAACAGATGTGTGCAGATACCCAGCTACTGATCTGAGCTCCCCAGAGAGCCCTGGTCTCTTGCAGACTCCTTCTCTCGGGTTCCTGGCTGGGGAACATGCATATTTGTTCCCTAACAGCCCTGGAAAAATTCCAGTTAAACTCCTACTTTCCTGCAGTTTTCACACAAGAGGAGAGAGTGCCTTAAGAAGGTGACAGGGATGGCAGCCCACTGGAACATGTACAGTCATTCCTTTTTCACCAGATATCAGTATGGAGAGATGACTAAAATGCTGCACAGATGGTATATGAAGATGGCCATAACAGACATAACCACTACCCCCTGAGCCCCATTATACAAAACTCCCCTTATAAAGAACAGCCAGTCTGGATGATGTTCAGCCAATTCTTTGACACACTAACAATTATTCTGCCAATTATCAATACCTTGCAAAAAAAGAAGAGCCCATAGTATAATGATAGGCAGAAGAGAAGAAACTGAAGCTGGGATTATCTTCAAGGAGATTTAATTTCCCCTTTTACATAAAAATGGCAAATCATAACAAAAACATTCCAACCCTGGATATTACAAAAAGAATAAGAGGAATATAATTAACTACAGTATACTTGGATGCATTTTAGTGCAGCTGAATACAGTCTTATCAAATATCACTCAAAACTTGTTACAAATTGTATTTATTTATTAAAACCAGGTTTGCTTTAAATATGTAGGAGATTCCAAAATCATTCTGGCAATAGTGATGTCAAATGACCTCCTACCCAGTAGTTCCAGCTTTTGATAACAAAAACAGATTTCAGATTTCTTGCATTAGTGGTTTGTTGCATTCTCATTTTCCCAACACTCAGACACCAACAGACTTCTTTCTTTTGCAAAGAAGGGACAAAGAGTAACTGAGGTCAGTACTAAAGAAGAACTACTGCAGTGAAATGATGATGCCTCATTAAATAAATAACTACAGATTTTAGAGTAGACAGCTCCAAAAGAAACAGGCAACGATGGTATTTCTGTGTTTTAACCTCCTACTCTACACTGATGTGCTAAAAAGTGGTCATGTCCCTCTTCAAACCCCATTAAAATATATCAAAGCAAGATCAGCTTTGATATNCTGTCTCTCCCAAGCCTAAGGCAACTGCATAGCTTATCTTCGCTGCTTTGAAGTTTCTTTCACATTACAGCACAGTGGTTAACCACACCCTTTTGAGAGATGGTTAGCTATAACCTACAATCACTGAAAATTGAGAGAAGAATAAAGCCTGTGGCAAAATTTGGCCTCTGCCCCCCTGGAACACTAATTATTTTGGGTCCATGTAGTTTGAGCTAACATATGTTGCCGTTCACATCACCTTCTAGGATTTATGGGTATTTCTTACACTTTCAAAGAGATGTACACTCATTATCTGAAGATTTTTGCAGCCTCTTCAAATTATAATTACCCCATGAAGTACAGTTTGAGGCATGGAAAA
>VZTT01022722.1:2631-21903 GCA_013400855.1 Buphagus erythrorhynchus
AGATCTCCTTAACCAGGCTCTACAGCACGAAAGACTGACTGCCAATTTGGAACCTTACCCAAGTGAACAACTCTAAATTTATCCACAGGAGATATGTCAGAATGCTGGGAAAGCTGTTTGATTAGCACAGGATATAGTGAGAGGACTGTGCTGAATTTTCTCAAGGCTCCTCATTGTCCTGCTGGCTCCTGTTACATAGTGCAAAGGACAGCAGGTTCAGAGCTCATCAATGATATTTCAGTGCTATTATTTTCAGACACAGAAAAAAATGAAAACTGTGCAAAATTATGGCGTGTCTTTATGAATTTGCAACCACTTTAGAAGAAAATAAAAGTATGCTTTTATCTGTTTTGTGATGCAGACTAAACCTCCTACAACTATCTTCTGGGCATTTTCAAGCTTAAATAAAGTTACCTCATAAGAGCTTTATGCCACAGTTGAATTATAAAATGAAACTGACATGAGGTAAAAATAATATTTTTCTTTTAAAGGAGTCAATGTAAAATACAATTCATATATCTAAATGTTTTTTTCTCTAAGCTTTTGCTTTGTACAATTTTAATACAGAATTTTTTAACTTGGTTTCTGAATTATTTCTCACTAGTGTTCCACTTACTAATTTTTTAATCACCCTTTATGTAACCAAGCCTTTTAAGGCAGACAGGTGTTGAATAAATTTAGTGCAATTCTGTTGTAAAGAAACTGAAAATACAGTCCTTTTTTTCCCAGGTTTCATATGCCATATGGATAGTGTTGTCCCATTTGTCATCTCAACGGGCTGAATCCACAATACCTTCAGGACTGAATGAACCAAAATGTTTTCAAACATGCCAACGTGCTTTCTACTACTTTTCTCAACCCAGCACTTCCAAGGCTTTTTTCCTGCTTTCTTTCCTGTCCTCTCCTGCACAACTCTTGCAGCTACCCTCACATGCTCTCACATCCCTTACCTCTCTGGGTTCTGTTTGTGTGTTGAAAAGTGGCATCTGTGATCAGTCACTGCCTCTCACTTCCTCACAGGCCTGAATGTTGACTTCAGCTGCTCTTTACACACACCCATTCTATCTGTTTTGAGGACTTTTGAGAGAACTTAACAAGACCTATTTATTTTAGTCAAATTTGGCCAAAATTCATCCAATATCCAGGGCTTAAACTAAGTTAGGCTTAAGAAGAAAAAGAGCAGATAGAAAGGTAAAGCACAATGACAAAACTTTTGCTCTCATAAGAAACTTGTCTAAAATAAATCTGTAAAGATACTACTTTATCATCTCCCTCCCAAAAAGTAAAACTTTAATGATAGTCTTTTCTGCTCCTGCAAAAAACCGTAACTTCAGAGCTACTGAGCTACCAACATGTCTTTGTAACACAAGTGACAGTCCTGCAGTAATATTTATTTTCCCATGTTATTCCAGTTCTTTGATAATCCTAATCATAATCAAAACCATAGCATAAAGATGAACAGTGCTCTTACTGTCCTAACAAGTGATGAGATTCCAGTGGATGTTCTCCCTTTTGACCTGACAGATGCCTCAACTGAGTGCAACAATTTCTGCATTTGCAATAGCCCTGTCTCTCACAAAACAAAAGCCTTTAGAGCCTCCATTCCCTTTTTAGCAGCTCAGGTGAGCTGCATTTTAAAGACCTATATTTCTGTTTCACTTTACTGAAAACTTCTCATTGCTTACCAGAAGCTTTATGTGGCAACTGTCACATTGCTTTGAGAGAACACGAAAAAGTAAAGATTTTTCCATCCTCAATTCTTTAGACACCCAGTGTGTCAGCTGGAAAGTTTACAGATGAGGAGATTGCACAAATGGACTTCATAGAACAGTCAGAAGACCATCAAACTAGGTAAAAATCAAGAAGCTTACTAACAATTTATTTTTCCTTTTATCTTTATATATTCAAACTGCTTTTGAACAATGCCCCATTTCATCTAAACAGTGGATATGAAAGGGGTACCTGTTAAAGAGAAGCTCCAATTCCCTGGCTGCCAGAAACTATAATGAAATGTATTTGCAAAGGCAAATATATTTGTATATTGCAAAGGCAATATTTGTAAATGCAAAGGGGTTTTGCCATGTTACCCAAGTCTAGTCATTCAAGTAAACAGTAAACAGAATTGATGTTTTGAAAGTAAGATCATACATAAAGATAGTTGAAATAACTCAGGAACACAAAGATCATTACAGCTATATTGATGAAAAACCAATTTTGAATTTGATTTCAAACAATTCCACTGCAGCTGATTTTCTATTTCAGTCTAATGTTAATTATTATATATTTAAAAATAGATTCAAATACTTGCTTTGAATATTAGGTTATCTTTTCTGGAATAGAAAATAGCTTATTTTTATAATAATCCTTCAACAGCTTCAAGGACTTATCTCTTGCATGCATATGCTGACTGGACATACATCGAGCCTGTAACAGGCATGTAAAAAACAAGAGAATATTTTATATCTCATGACTTGGAAGTTTCCAACAGGTCATGACAATGGAGCTTAATATTTGCAGCTGTCTGTCCAGGCATCTAGTGGAGAAGCACTCCCAGTTTAGACAAGACATTTACTGTCTTTTTGAGATAGTGGTGTATAACTCCCAATCTTGTCTTGTTCAAATCTGAACACGTGGAGGACTCCTTTTCCAATGAATTAGTAAAAGTACCTCCATATGCAAGTGCAGATAGAACACAGCTCTCAAGGTATTTGTAGACAAAAGGACATTTTAGTTACCCATAAATAAAGCAGGAAAGAATAAACCTTCTATTTGAGATTGTTTGAGATTCATAGCAGTGAGGCACACGTCACCTTAACAATGCATCTGAAAGAAACAAGGATGCATTCTATTTCATATGGTCTACCCACATGAAAATCAAGAGTGTAAGCCTGCAATAATGGAAAAGGAAATCTTTCTGATCTTCAGTCATAGGGGAAAATGTAACGGAAGTATTAAGAAAAAACAAGATAAATCACACAGAAATAGAGATGCTTTCCCCATAACTATTACAGTAATAAACTATTATTAATTTGAACATTATTAAAAATTTTAAACCACTACTTTAGTTAAGGGTACTTGCAAAAAAAACCCAAACCTGTTTTGTTCAGGTTTATCACAGGATTTATATAATACCAGAAAAAAGGAAAACATCTTCCAAAGATTTCTCTACAAAACTTAAGCACAATAGCATTCATGGACATGCAATGCCAAAAATATGGTATTATAGTAAATATTTTTTCTTTTAATGTAAAATATTTATTATTTCATTTGAAATGCTAAATTAGATTAAATGTTAAAATTAATGTGTGTCTTCAAATTTGGGTAGGAGATCAGTGCAATAAAAGGCAGCTTTTCAAATTTCTTATCTGTTCACAACACTAGAAATAAATCAATGGGCTGATTGCCTAAAGATTGAGAAACAAAAATATAAAATGCAAGAAATTATTTCTGCCTTAAAAGTCTTAGTATAACTTTCAGTTATTTCACATGCTGGAAAAACTTTATTCAGAACCATTTGTCTGTAAGCAGCTTCTCAATATAACATTCTAAATCTAGACAAGAGATATATCTCGAGAATTAACTGACATTTTAAGGTTCTCTTTGAATTCATTACTCAAATGCAAAAAGACAAAAACCTTTTAGGACTTGGTGAAGTTGCACTGAAACAAATGAAACACCCAGCCTTGTGCTACTGTAAAGAACTAAGAGTAGCTGCATGAAGAGAAAGAATGGCCACCATAATAACTGATATATTCCCAAGCATCAGAGCCATAACCCACAGTGCTGGCAGTGCTCTGGATGTCTCCCACCTGGAAATGGCACTAGTCATTTTCAAGATGTAGGAAGGGTTTGGATGACTTGATTTCAACCCCACAGATGCCTGTTCAGGTTACCCTTCTTTAAAGATTACTTAAAAATAGGTAATATTGCTTAACTAGAACGTTGCAATGACCAATGTAACACATTAGAAAATTATTCAGAACTTGAATGTAGGTTATAATTCCCCAAAAACCTAACAATGCTTAAGTTTGGATTGAAATTTATGCAGCCAAACAACTCAGATTAATATTTCAAACTTTGCAGTTTGTTTGAGATGTAACATACTGAGTTTACCTCATGCCATCTCTTCATATTAAAAAAAAAACTGATTTTTTTTCAGTTGACTACAAAACACTATTTTTCCCTGCTGTGCATCCTGCAGCACAACTTTTCAAGTAAAAAGTTTTTTGAAAAAAACTTTTCCAAATAAAAATCAAATAAACTCTAATATTAAGCCAATTTGGAGCTTTTTTGCTTATTAAACAATTCTTACAAGGGTGACAGTTAAGCAAAAACCTTTTTTACAGTTTGCAATGGACACTTTGTTTAGCAATCTGCAATTTGTCTTCCATGATTTAATGCTCATGAGGAAAGTCTAATTAACCACTAACCTACAGGTAACTAGTTTTGCTACTACATTGTGGGGGGCAACATCAATATGTTAGGAAAAAGGAAAAGTCATGCTTCAAAGTGTCATATTTCATATGAACAGCATGAAATGAATGTGATGAAATTTGTGATCGATTATTCCTACCACTGAACAGAACAAAGCCAAGAATCCTTTTCCCTGCCTCCATGCACTCTGGATTTTTAAGTCTTCAGCTTCCCTTATCAAGAAATATAGGGAAAGAAGCCCCTGCTATTTGGGAAGTAATTATTTCAGTGAGCACATTTAGGTTACCTCCCTGCATTTCAACATGGTTGAAGAATTCTCATGGAACATGTTTGCTAATCTTCTTATGGTCCTGCCCATGCAAGGAACTATTATCAACCACTCACTTGCATTTTATACAGACATCAAATCTTAACCTAAATTGGCAATGACATAAGGAGAATTCACTGCATACAATCCCAACATTTTTGCTTCTTGAACATTTTTTGATAGCACAGTTATATAAATCAACCTTTAAAGATATATAGACATTCTTACTTATGCTATCAGAAAATTTACTAGACAATGGCTGTATTTAAATGAAAGTATTTCCCATTTATCTCCTATCATGTTAAAAGATGCTACTGACATGCAAAACAACTTCCAACACCATTCTTTTACCAAGAATAGATTTGATGTAATTCCTCATATAATTAGATGAGAACCAGTGGTACATTTAGGCCACATAAATGGCTTAATTAGGATCAACTTGGCTTGATTGATTATAGCATGAAACAACACACAGATGTATTTTATTACAACCTCCTTAAAATACAAATTAATTAATTTAATGTGGCAGATTTGGGACTGCACAAGTAAACTTCGTGACACAAGTTTTAAGACAATATTAAAATTATCACTACAAAACAAACAAATTTTAAAAAACTCATATCCACTCAAAACCAAAGGCAAACATTCTTCTGTGTTAAGAATCCCCAAAAGAAATAAAACTAGTTACAAGAAAAGACAGCTCCTGTAATTCCAGTTTTAGATCGTGCAATTTTTTTGCTTTTCTACTTCTGGACCAGTTGCCATAATAAGGGTCAACAGCAGCAGTGAGTTGTTCTTAAAAAGCAGACCTCATCTCTAATCAAAATTGTCCAGCCACATCTTTGTCTAAAAGTAGAAATACTTCCCATATAGAAATACCTATAAAATGTGGCAGGACCAGCTTTTAAAACTTGCTTTATTTTAGAACTGAATTATGGTTTTTAATCTACTGTAAAGCAGATTTTATGTCCTTGAATCAGTGTAGGTTTTTCTCAGAATCCTTTCATATTTATCAATACTCATTCTGAAGGCCAGATTACAGGGTGCCCTGCAGCCTGTCTTTGCTCTGCATGATGAAAATAACTTCTTGCTATTATTCAATAACCCTCCACTTAGTTATGAATAAGGATCACACTTAGCTCTTTAAGGCTACTGCATTGCTCTGAAAACTCAGACATACCTCATTAGAATTCCAAAGTACTTTTAAGATTTACCACATCCTAATATATTTCTGTGTTTACAGACAAATGTCTTTACATGGAGTATCTTACAAGGCATCTTGAGGACAAAAAAATCTACACAATATCAGTAACTTGATTTCAAGATTAACACAACTGAAAAAAAAGTAAAAATTCAGAGAGGTTGCTGTTACACTGTTCTCTCAAATCACCATTCTCCAGTTTGCTTCACAGAAATGTTTGAATTAAAATGTAAATAATGTAAGTCCCTGTATAAAAACAATGTTAAGAATTAGAACTAGAAATGAATCCATTTCTTCTGCAAGATTTTATAAATAAGAGTGAAACGTGGGAGCAAAACATAATTCATAAAATTGTATGCAAGTTAAAGGGTTTTTTAGGCCAATACTAAATATTCAGCTGATTTCCATAAAAAAATTACTGTCAAGGAATATCTAGTTCATGGAGTGAAAGTTTTTAATCTATTGCAATTAATTCTGTACAACTTTTTATGGTTTGATTTTGCAAGTTTTATTTAGTCTTTTTGATTACTGTTGCCAGATAGGCTTCAATAAATTAAATATTCATTTTGTGTACCCACAGTATCCTCGTTCTTGAATTATACATATAAACATATTAGTTAATTCATATTTTAAGATTGTAGTTCAATTAATACTTAAAAGCTGGCACTACCAACAAATGAAGAGCTCTGCCATTTTCTCCCCCCTGGGTATCCCTTTCTCAAAAGCATTAATTCATCAAATCATAGTTAGAGGCAGTGAAATCAATATTCAAGGATAACTGCAGGAAACTTTGTTTCAGGTTTCCCTTTTCAAGTTATCTTTCATCTTTCTGGTTTTTAGGCTTTATGGGAAGAAGCACATACTGTTATTTAAAGCATGTAGATGGCTTCTTTTCCTCCACATTCCTCCACATCTCCAGCTTGAATACAGATATGACTTCTATAACCTGTCCTTCCTATTAATCTGTTTTCTTTTTCATTTATTTTATGATTTTTTTATCTAGTTATTTTATAGACCTCTTTCAATTTATTATTGGGGAATGTCACCATAACATCATAAATCAGTAAGTAAAAAATTGTAAGAAGAGCTCCGTTGTAGCATGCAACAATGATAACAGAACATTATGACCCAGCTAACTAATTAATTTAAAGAAAATTAATCAAAAATTTCATGATAGATATGTCTTCACAAGTTCTCTACGTTTTGGCTCTCATTACTAGCCAATCATTCATGCTTCTTATAAAAATTCCTATCTGAATTATTCATAAAAAGTTTGACCATAGATATCAAAGGAAAAATGAACTACAAGGAAGATGCAGTTACAGGCAAGATATAATTTTAGAACTAAAAAGAGCGTATATACAACCATCTCTTCAGATTTTTTTTCTCTAGAATGACAGTATGAATGAAACAAAGGACAAGGAAAACTTATGCCATAGTGTAAAATAACTGTTGTATTTACAGAAATCTGCAATAGAATTCTCAGTCATTTAATAAGTTTAAGCCAGAAAAGCTGAACTTGATTCCAGAACTACCATGTCAAACACAAAGAACAACTCCTGCAAGACAATTAAACTGACCCTTAATTCTTCACAGATGAGAACACGTCTTACTAATCTTCTGCTATCAGGCAAATATCAGCTTGCTCATTAACATACACTGTACTTCCCACATTCCAAAAACAAGCTTAGCTTTTATACCTAGTTAGGAGAGGAGTGGACAAAGAAAATTCCAGAATTTTATATGCATTCTCAGCTTATATAAGCCTCTTAATTCTTTGGAGAAGGTATTACGATCTAAATTGTTTCACTGAAGATAAAGTTCAGAAACTAAAAATTGTCAAGCAGCAGCAATTAAATTAATAAGTAAAAAGATAGATGCATAAATTTAAACAATTTTGTCATGAAGCATATTTTACTAAGTTATTATCTATTCAGGTCTGCAAATTACATGAAAGCATTTCTCTTAGAGGATATATTTTTCTGAATTGTTGGCCTATTTTCATAATTTACATTGAACACTTGCTAAAATTATTCACTTGTATGAATATTTTAGAAACATAATTTCTAAAAAATTTTAAAACCCTACACTACATAGGAGAAATGATTTGTTTATGAAAAATGAAAATTGATAAATGTCAATGCATTTTAATACATTTATTTTGAAAATCTAGAAAATCTCATGCTGATTTCAGAATTTGTATTACAAATTACAAAAAAACTACTATGTGCTCTGCCTTCAAACTATTCATCCTGATCTAGAAACTAATTGAAAAGGAAAAAAAACGAACACAAAGTGTAGGGACCTAAAATGAAGCATTATTTGCATTTTCATCAGCAAGAGCCTATATTGCAGGAAATCATCATGTATTTAAACAGATTTTCATGAAAGCATAAAATCTTTTGAAGCCACGTGTGCATGAGTGCACTGTTTTCCAGCTTACTGTGCTCAAAAGTTGCCCACAAAACTGCCTGCATCTAAATTCTGGAGTCACATAGAGGAGTCTGCTGTGAGCCATGTCCAGACAGTTGTTTCACTTTTTAACTTCACAAACATGAATAAAACTTCATCTGGAGTTCTCAGTATCTGTTGTCTATTTACAGCTGCTTTTATAAAACATCCAACATTTCTAAGGAACACTTTTTGCAAAAAAATCTCATTTAGAAAACCCACCAGAATTCTCAAAGCTAAGTTTTGTAGCATCTTGAAGCTCTGAAGAACAGATGCTGTTTCACCATGCAAATGCTGTTTCAATGTGTAAACACGTAAGTTTACATGCAATCTGTAAATTGGATTTTATAAATCAGATTAAGTTAATTTCAGCCCTGTAAAACTTTAATAGTTACTTTAAGATTCCACATGCACTGGGTATGCAGTGCCCTAGTGAAAAGGCTGAAGATGTTGATATGTTTTGACTATCAATCACATGGAGAAAGATACCATTTAAAACAAACATTGTTTATTTTGACACAAACAAATCCACCTGATCCTCCAAACATCAATGTTCATCTACTTATTCTAGCAAATTGTTCAGCATGATATTAAAATGGACCAACTTGCTGATATACAAATAAAATTCATATTTAACATTGCTATTGTTTTAACCACATGAATTTTGGATCTGTTCAGCTTGCATTAGGAATTAGTTCAACTATTTCTTTATTTTGTTGAGGTGTGAATGACTATTGGATACCATTTCTTTTATAGTTCTATTGCTCAATATCAGCAACATCCCTTATTTTTTAAGAAGTTTATTAACAATAGCCTCTATTTAATACTCTCTTCACATGAAAATTAGATTAATATCTAGCAGACAGCACAGCAGCAGCCTACTGAAAAATTGTAATTTAAATGCCAAATACAAAAATTAGTATTAAAAACGTTTCCCAATGCAGAGCTATCTTGTCAAGGAATTTTTTTCCAATACAACGGGCAAGCAAGATGCGAAAGGTGCTTACATACACAAGCGCAGTCACGGTTACCGCGCTCCGCACAACACGAGAGGCACCAGGTAAACTGCAGGGAGCGAGGGTGCAGAAGGGCAGGAGGAATGGTGGGGGCCGAAGGCTTACCTGACCAGTGCCCGGTGGTGGAGCCCGCCCTGTCGGTGCAGGTGTCGCTGACGGGTCGGAACACGGTCTCCCAGCCGCCCGTGGCGTAGCGCCAGTTCTGCGACTCCAGGATGAGCGTGCGCTGCGTGCCGTACGCGATCATGAAGCAGTACACGACGTGGTGGAGCTGGCAGCCGTACCCACAGCCCTTGTTGATGTTGCACACGAGTTTCTTAGCTTTGCTGCAATCCTTCGGGTTCTGTAAGGATGGGTGAAAAAGTGGAGCTGAAGAAGAGATACACCAAAGGCTTGTGTTTTTCTGAAAAAACTGGCAAATGTCATAAATCACAGAAGCCATCCTGCTACAATACATCTATTGAAATGGATGAGTAAGCGTCAGCTCCATGAAACTTTTATGTGAATTCTTCACTGTGAACATGAACAGTTATTGAACATACTTCACTATCCTAATGTAAAATAGAATACATTCAAGATTTTAAATTACTTTCTCATTTGTAAATCTGTCAGAATAAGCCAACATTTGGACTCTGAGTTCACATTTCATCAATGTGATTCTCAGCGTTGGAATGATTTGTCCTTTGGCATTTTTTCAAGTTTGTTAGTTCTCTTTCAATAAGCATGCATGTCATCCAATAAAAGAAAATTTCCACCTGTCTACAACATACAGAATAAAACAAATGGTACAGAATAAAACAAATGCTTATTAAAGAACTGCTTCCCAGGCTTACTGACCACATAGTAAATACAGAATGTAAAACACATACCCGAGCAGACTGATAAAGAACAGAATTTTAATCTGCATATACTTTCCATAAAATACTTCATGTCCACAAGCCAGGAAACCACAAAATAGGAGGCAAATCCATACACTGTATGAAGGCTATGTTTAAAAGCAAAAACTAATAAATATTTTTAGGTACAAGGAATTTTTAGGTATGTGGACAACACAACATCATAACCAACAGAAGTTTTTCTTTATGTAAAAGAGAGCAATTTTTTGTACATATTCATACTTGCATGGCTCTAGACAGACTTCTAAATTCCAGAAAGCTCTTCCACAAAATTTCTAGGATGAAAGTTTCAGATAAGGTGCAAGAATACTGATATTTGAGCATCAATATAAATTCTGCTTCTTTCACATCTGAACAACTTTAAAAAAAATTTCTGTAAATTTACAGCAATCAAATCAAATCTTCAAAAAACAATGACCCCTGTCTAGAGAACTGAGATCCTTCCTTTAAGTGATCTTAAAGATAATCTGAATATTCTGAGTCCTAAAATACTTTTAAATTAAATTAATTTGTATATTCAATTGTGTAAAGGAGGGGACAACAATTCAGACTGGGAGAGGGGTAGGGGGAGGAGGGAAAAAGAAAACGTCCAAAACAAACCCAAAACTCTACAACATGCATTATACCTTCAGCATTTCTTTTTCATTTTAAATACACCTGATTCAAAGCATAACTAAGTATGAAAACAATAAATGAAATAAAATTTCCATTCCCAATTTTTGTTCCTCAGACCAGTACTTCTGTCATCACAAATTTAATGGATAACTTGAGACTAAACCTAACAGGTATCTTTCGAAATGATAACGAATGTATTTCCCACAGTCTTTCGGAAGAGAAAGAGGGCCTTTCTAGTATTCTGTACAAGTCCACATAGAAAGAACTCCATTAAAAAATACCTCCTCATATCATTATTATCAGCAGTATTATATTTTTATTATTATGTTTATATTAATATTGTCATTAATATTATCATCTTTTGCTTGGTTTCAGTAATTAAACTGTTCTTATCTCAACCCATAATAGAGTTTCTTTGTGGGTTTTTTTTTTTGTTTGGGTTTTTTGCCTCCCTGTCCTACCAGGGAGGAGGAGGAGTGAGTGTCTGAGGGTACTTTGTTGCCAGCTTGGGTAAAGCCACAATGCTATTCTTTTTGAAAGGGATAATCTCTGTGAATTTTTAGAAAATGCCCTTAGATTATGCTTTCTTCACTTGCCATTACATTCAAATGCTAGTGTCCTCTAAAATGAAAGCATTTAATTGATGGCATATTTGAAGTATTGTCAAGGTGTGCCCTTCTCACTTTCTTTCATGCAAATGTAAGCTTCATATAATAGCTTATGAACAGTATTATGGAAATCAAGTAGTAATCACACAATGAAACATAATTTGATAGTGTGACTGCTTACCAGTGTTAATAACATATTTTACTATGGGTTTTATCATTATTTGTAGACTTAACTAAAAGCTATATATTAGTATTAGTTTGTGACTTTAAAAGGAAGCTATTTAACTAATATTTTTATGATTGTGGGGTTTTTTTCAAATTGTTATACTCAAGTAGCAAAAAGCCAAAGCAGTATTTGAGCCTCAATTTTCTATTGAGAATTTTAAAAGAAAATGAGAAGTAGAGATACTTGACTATATTGCAGTTTCAACTCCTGTTTCCAGGAAAAGGTGGAATTATTACCCATTGATAAGGAAGAAAAGTTACATTTCAGGCATCAGAATAGCTTGGGTGTTCATAACCAAAACTGCCAACCAAGGCAAGTACAGTACAAGTATTGAGCTGAAAAAGGATAACAGTCAATTTCAAAACCAATTAAGACTGACAAGAGTTTTCCTCCTGGCACAAAGTCACAGAAAAGGATTATAAATCTCTAATTTGAATGGGTAGTACATTCTGATCTGAACCCTAATGACACTGCTCATCACACTCCCAGCTCCAGTTTAATGATCTACATAATCAAGAGAGGGATGAAAGGAACCTCCACAAATGTCAAGCCCCATAATGTAACAGACATACAACTGCAGTAAAAAAAATACCAAAAAATCCAAACAAAAATTAAACAAACACACACAAAATCCCAAACAAACAAAAAATCTACAGCTGACCGATCACACAAAACATACTTCAGTATATAGAAGATTAGATCATCAAGCCATTCCAGCGTTTACACATGACAAACTGGCAAAAGTAAACCCTGAACATATTTTACTATATGAGAAATGACTGTGTTGTTAATGACTTTAAAACACTTCAGAGAAATGTACTTACTCCAATGAACCACAACAGATTAGACTGGAGTGGGAAAGCACTCTGCTACCATTTACTAAGTAACCTCATAAACACAGTATAATGCTCATTTAAAAAGTTGTTCTTTTTTCATATTTTCAATAAATATTTTATTCTTTGATGCTACATAGTCTGCTGGAGAAGAGAGTCCCACCCAAAGTCTTTCCAACATCTCATTTTTTTAGAGAAATATGTCAAAAACGGGTTTTTCTCATCCTAGTTATCACAAATGTAATTCTTAACATCTTCTATTCCCCTTCTTCTCTGATGTCATTTGCAATCCTTCCTTTTCAGACCAGCTCCCCTCAAGACTTTAGGGGTAGAAAAAATCCAAACAAAGAAACAAAAAAAACCAAACAAACCACCAGAAGTTTCTTCCAGAGATCTCAAACCTTCCTCTAATATTAATTCCTCCAGTTTGTACCTACCCTCCTACAACACACAAGTTTCAGCTTGAGCAAAACATCCCAGCATGCAGATGGACTTTAACACACTGTGTTCCTCAATCCTAGAGAAAACCTCATGCAGATATCAGCAGTGATCACACTTTCTTAGGTGGCTATTATACTAAAACCATATAATATAATTTTGATTTTATTGATTACAGCTGTATGGGATGCATCCCTTTGCATGTATGCAAAGTGCCCAGAACCTTTTTTATTATTCTTGTCGTTTTAGCATAAGCACTTTTATTAAAAATAAGAATCAGTAATTTTAATGTGAGGGAGAGGATTTAATACACTTTAAAAAAATGCACTTAGAAAAATCTAAGTAACACATTAAATCACCAAAAATACTGCGAAGTCCAGAAAGCTCAGATAAATGTTTTGTGACCAACTTTCTTTTCTTTGAATACATACAAAGCCCAACTAAACAGTATGGCAGAATATGCCTAGAATATGGCAAACTATGACTAATATAATTGATGTGTTGCTGAGTACTTAGTAACCTTTCTCACCTGATTTTATTTTTAACCTTCAAAGCTGAACAAAAAGTTTTGTTTTTTTTTTTTTTTAATCAGAGGCAGAAATATTCTGCTATTGCAAGACCGCATGCTGAATCACAAACTTCCTAAAATAAACAGAACAAAAATAAGCACAAAAGAGAAGGAACAGAAAACTGCTGCCTTTATAATCATTTATTCACTTGATTACAGTACCACAGGTGCTCTTATCTGACTTCTCTTGCACATTCTCTTCAACTGCTCGATAAAAAATATCTCTGAAAATAAGGCCTTTTCCTTAAATATAAAGTCCTGGCTTTTCAAATGTTGCTCCAACTATAGGGAACTAGTTATGTGTAGCCTCATTAAATCAAATTTATGGTAATGTCATCCAAATGAAGTAGCAGTCATCACTATTCACAATCATTCAGCTAAATGACTTCCCAGGGAGATGTCCCAAAATAATGCAGCTGTCACTGTTCAACATGTACCAGAAAAAAGCTATGCAGTACTTTCATACTTAACTAAAAAAACAATTACAAATATGTCCCATATAATTCTTTTTGGTGTTGACTTGAAGGACAAGGGTTGTTGAATTTTTTACTTTATTTTTTAATGCGGTTTTATTATTAATAGAGGTATATAAATGTGTATCATTTAGAACTATTTGACTGCTTTACATTGATGCATATTTGTTAAAGTAAATAACTTTGTGCTCTTTTTGACGACTTGCACAGTTATATTACTAAATAGGACAACAAATGGATAGTGAAAGACAAGGAAAAGGTAAAGAAAGGCTATATTTATCAGCATGAAAAGCAGTTACAGTATTCTACTGCGAAACAGCAGTATCAAAATGAAAAAATAAGGAACAGTTCTCAGAAAGGAGTTGAAGAAGTACAATAAAGCGATGACTCCTGCACAATTTAGAGAGATGTTTTTTCTCAGAAGTGTGTTATGTAACATGCATCAAATACACATAGCTTGGCCACAGAAGAGAAGGTTCCAACAGCTGAACTGTGAAATAATGAAAATCTGAGAAACAAATTCAGCTATTTACACAGGAGAAAAGATCAGGCATTAGGAGTGACCGTACAAAACAGCTGCACACATGCCATAAAAAATAAACCAAGTACAAATTAAACAGACTACATTAAGTATCTTTTTGATCACTACATAAATAGCTGCATGCAGTCATGAAAAAAGTCCCAACACCTTCAGATCAAGTTTTATTTAAATTTTATACACGTACACAAGCACATATATTAAAAAGGCCTTATACACTCAAAAAAATGAGCATTTAGAGATGTCTCAAACATCTAAGACTAGACAATACACTATACAAGCACTTCAATTTTGCTTCCTTATGTTTTTAAAAATGGGCTACTAGTTCAGAAGTTTGATACAAGGACTTTTGTATTTTTATTTTTAAGACTATGCAAACATATTTATGCATTTTGATACTCTAAAGAATAAAATTTAAAATACCAACCAGATAATTATCTTTTACAATAAAGTGAAGAATTCAAACCGTTAAGTACAGCCCAGTAAAAACCACGGATCCAAAAAAAACCACCACAAACAAAGAAACAAACACACCAAAATAACCAACAACAAAAATACAAACCCCAATGATTGCCTTGGAATACTACCTTCCATATACATTTAAAATAATGTTTGAAACAAATATAATAATTTCTTTTCTACATAATTGGTTCATATACCAACATTCATTTTAAACTGCAATGTAATTATTTTATTGCAAGGTTTTAGCTTGCATAGGATGAAAAAAAATTTTTACCTTGATTCAAAAGCTCTATCCTCTTACCTGTAAATAAGTTATTCTTCTCTGTACCAAATCTGTTAGATCTTTGGCCTCTTTTTCTCGCCAATCTCCAGCTCCATCTGTTTGACTGAGGTAGTACAAGTCGGTCATTATTGACCTATAAACAACAATGGAAAACAAATTTAACATTACTAAATTGGAGGATTAAATTAAATCAAAGAGAAATTAAAGAGATATTTCAATTGTAGCTTCAAAATCAGTTTCTTCATGCCACCTCCTACTGCACAATTCAAACAGCAGCTAAGATAGACTGCGTCCTTCATCTAACAAATGTTCCAGATCCATTAGCAATTCAAAATTAACAATTCTAAACAGACTCATGGCCATGCAAGTCCATATTACAAAACATGAATTTTGAGAAACTATCAAATACTAAATTGAGATTATCTAATACATTAAAGATTCTCTCCTTAGGGTTGTAACATTTCATTGACCAAGTAAGAGAATAAAGAATTCATCATCATGAAAATGAAAACGTTATATGACATTTATTTGTTAAAATTTGCACATTAGTCCAAATTACTGATTTTGTCCAAACAGTACCACCCTGGAAAAGATTTTTATTTTTCATCTCTTTGGCTTTTGGGAAGAAATCAAAAACTAGAGACAAACTATTCAAAGTGTTTCTAGAAATGTTAATGGTTATTCTAAAAGTAAAAGGTGGTCCAATTCAGAACCAGTTATTTCAGAGTTGGTTTCATAGATTGAGAATATTTAATATTGCTAAACATTGCTCCACAAAACAGTGCTAAAGTTGTAAGTTTGAACCACTTTTCTTAATACTTTCATCTGAACTTCAGATGCTGCTATTTATTGCCTGAAATTGTTGATAAACCACAAGTTTGATCACTAGAAAGAGAAGCAACAGAACAAACGCAGAGAAATTTGGGAGGCGACCAAAAAACCGTGTGAGGGTACGACAAATACATTTCCTAACAGCATTTGAAGTGGTCTTGTCAAGCTGTTGGCAGCACTTGTTAGCCCTGGAAGTACAAACCCAATTAGCCAAGGCTACATGAGAGAGCCCTTGTACATAAGTGAGAGGAGCAGGCTGCATATCTCTACTAAGAAACTATTTTCAATGACACAATATTTAAGCAGTAAACATTGAGATAAATCAAATTAGGGCAGCCCTATCTTTATCAGCAGAGTTATCAGACAAACTTTTCTTGCTAATTTAATAACTGGATTTACAGATCTGTAGTTTTATTCTCATACACTCATTCTGGTCTTTATCCTCATGCTTCTACATAGGGTAACAGAGACACTGACTGTAGCATCTACTATTGTTATATTAAATATTTTACCCAAATTATTCAGAAGCAGTAATCCTCACTTTCTGTCAATCAACTGGAAGAACCATATCTACATTCTAAACTGACACTATATAAACTGGATTTTCTTCTACAAGGTAATTGAGCTTGAAGCACCCTATTAACATGCACACCCAGTTTAAAGAGAATTAGAACAGAACTCATGATGGACTAGTTCTAATACAATGGATTATATACGGATAACTGAACAGATATAGTTCAGTTAAACAGATAAAGTATGCTCCTCTTAAGACAGTTTCCCTATTTATAGAAATCACATAAGCTAGTAGGCATACTGGAAAAGGAAACCAATCATTTTCTTGTGAGTTTAAATATTTTTTTCCTCCCAATCAGGATGCAACCATGTTGGGTGTTTAAAGAAAAAATACAAAGTTAAGGTTTAAATATTAAAAAATGAAAAAAAAAATCCTCTATCACTAAAAGCAGCTGTGCAACCACATAATATAGCCACATTTTAAACCATTTTCAAATGCTCTTTCATTAGCCTTAAAAAAGTCTTTTCTGTACCTGTGATGTAAGTAATCAGTATAGTCTCCCTACAGAAATACAGAAATATATTTTCCATTAAGTATTATTTCCAGCTCTTAAGTAATTTTTCCTATTTCTATGTAAAAAAGTGTTGCCCAAATTTTATTTTTTATACTATTGGCCATGGTGACCACAACAAAGAAAAGGCAGTAGCTTAGTTTTAATAATCAGCCTTATGGATGAAATAGAATTACTTTTATAATTTTTGAGGTAAGAGAAATGGTGAGAGTGTCCTTACACAGCCTCACTGACTCACCACATTAGGTAAAGGCAGCTTTGCTCAGTAGAAATCATAAAAAGTATCGAATTATTTGCAGGAAATGTTATGAATTCATGAAAGAGTTTTCAGACTGTGTCCATAATCTTCTTTAAAAAAAAAAAATTCAAAACCCTGAAGTAAACCAGGAAGTGATTTTAAGCCAGGACTATTTTAAGACACAGTCACAGAGACCTTCTTCCTTTGATTGTTACTACTCAGAAATGTTCATTTTCTAGCTACATCTGCTAGGGTTTTTTGAGTGTGACAGATCACTGTGATAACTTATTAATATAGATTTAGAAGAGACACCAAAGACCACGGTGTTTTTAACTCTCTGCCTGGTCATGCTCCACGCAGAGAGAGAAAAGCACAGGGAGTGGTGATCCCTGAGCCCAAGACAGCTCAGTGCAGACAAAGGATGAACCTGCACAGGGTTACCAGAGGCTCCTGCAGGTGGTAAAATGGCAGGAAACTTCACACAGCGGCACTGCAGATTTTACTGCATCAAACTTGGTCTTTCACTGGGTTACTAACCAACAACATCAACTTGTTGCTGGTGTTGCTTCATATCATAAAATAAATCTTGGAGCTGCACTTAAAAGCATCTTGCTCCTGGAAAGCAGAATGGAGGAGAAAATCTGGCTGTGTTTTATCTGCATTTGATTGCCAAAACAGAGACAGAAGGGTGGGTGTTTTTAACAATCAGTCTAGACATATATTCCAGTCATATGAAAAAATTTCAACCATCTAAAAATTTTATATCAACAAAAAAAAACTCAAAGGAAAATATGTAATTCAAAGGAAATAATGTGAAAATTTGTCCAAACATTGTGCATCAAATGTTGGCCAGTTACCACAAAATCCGTAATGACAGCTACTCCCTGGGAAAAGGAATGAAACTAACTCAGTAACAGCCACCTTGCAAACAACTTTTGTCAACACAGGAAACAACCATGACAACTAGAGGACAAACTTGCTCTTTTTTAATAACTTGATCTCAAATAGTCTTTCCAATGTTAGGATGAATTTACTCTCAACAGCCCTCTTCCCTATAGCAACTTTGAGAATACAATGATGTAATTCTCAAGGCAACTCTTGTGTTGGGCAACACTGTTCCTCAAACAGAACCAATACTGAAATACTTGACAAAAACATATGCAAGACCAGCACTCTCCAGGAGAAAATCCACACAGCTCCTAGGGCATAACCAACAAACAGTGATTAAGGCATCCAACAAGAAGCATTATCATATGAGTAGTAAACAATTTGTTTAACATCACCAAGATTAACAAAGAACTCTAATACTACTTGTCCAAATCCACGGAAACTAAAGTTTATAATCTCTTAGAAAGCAAGTCTTAATCTATAACACAGGAGGCTTCCCTCACAAACAAAACAAAATAAATATTAGCCTCTCTCCTTACATAGCTATCTCATCATTTTATACCCACCTCTTTGTTTTCCCACATAAGGACAGCATGAAAAATTCTTTTAAGTACTTATAATTAACACTAATCTTCCTAATCCAAACATTAGATTATAATATATATTAAAACTTCTGAGATATCTTTATGTATATTTATGTGCATGTATATTTATAAAAGTAAGTAATACCAGCTGCACTTGCAGTGTTCCATTTATCTAAAATACAACTTTTTAAGACAGAACTGTAAACAAAAGAGCATTTGGCAACAGTTTAATCTCTTTTAAAAAATTGAAAAAGTGCACATGTACCTAAAAAAACCAAACCAAACCAACAAACAAAA
>VZTT01022731.1:0-10171 GCA_013400855.1 Buphagus erythrorhynchus
GTGCACGTATGTTACACGCTATAATATCTCACAATTACATTTTTCTAGAATTAGAACGGAAGCACAAATTTCATTTTATATTCTAGTTCACACATTTTGTCTGTTTTAGAAAAATTTCTCAAAATATAGAATCCCTGCAGGCTCTTGAAAGCCAAATTTCTTAGAGTAAAAGGAGGAAATGTAACTTTCTAACTAGTTTATTTTGGCTCAGTTTTTTTTTTGAGGCAGATGTTACAAATGATGAGATGTGTCTGTTCTGGGCCTCAGTGTAGAAATTATTCAACACAGCAGACATAGTCCTTTCAATTTTACTGCCAGTTATGAGCTTGTGAGTAACACACCACAGTGCCCTGATTAGTTTTTGTTTTCACTCCCTCATGATTATTGGTAAGACTGGAACAGAATGATAAGGATATTCTTTCTGATAAATCTGATTTTGAAAGACAGCTCAGTTTCTATTTCTTTGTTCACTTGGTTTTGTTAAATTAATCTAGCTATTAGCTCTATCAGTCCTTGTAAGAACTCATCTGCCTCACTCCTTATTGTCTTCAGGATATTTTATTTCTCACAGTGTTTTGAAACACTGTCTTGCCTGAGGTCTGAAATACACGAGGAAAACTAAGTGTTATTGAGGGAGCAATTAATCTGTATCAACAGATTTTTTCCCCTTTCTGTGCACCTTGTGTACCTTTTAAACCTGAATATAGTTATGTTCTGAAGACTTTTTCCTTCATTTTAGTTGGGAGCCCAAAAATCTAAGAACCATTTTTCAAATTTTCTTTTTTTTTGGTGACATATATTTTTAAGTATACTGAAGTCTGTGTCCTGTTTCTACTGAAGCCTGTAGAATATACTCATGTAAAAAAGCCAGTTTCCTCAGAGAGCCTCCTAGTTCCTCATAATCTCTAGTTGTGATTGCATATAAAATGCCCAGTAATCAAAAAATTATTAACAATATGACCTTGAAGTTGTCCCTTTGACTCTGGGAAAAGAGGTAAGGGAATTGGAGTTATTATTTGGTGGGAAGCAATTTTAATTTGCCTAAGATCATGTGACAGAGCCAATGGCTGAACTTGTGGGTACGGTTCCGGTCTCATCTAAGGTGACAAAATTTGATTTATTTAATCTACTCCAGTGCAACCTAGGCTTCAGCCCTGACTGATGGCACAGTAGATTAATTACAAGGGAACCCAGTGAACTAGTGTGTGATGGTGTTTCAATAATTTTCCTCAATCAGAAAATTTTTATATCATTCCCTAATACTATTTGAAAAAAGATATAGCAACCACCAGGGTGCTCATTATAAGTAACCAGATTGCCAGGTTGGTGTTCTAACATTTTCACAAACAAGATGTTCCACTCTGAGTTTTGTATGAAATTTGTGCCTTTACATACCTCAAAATAAAATGTCTTAAAAAATTATTTACATGTCAATGATGTTTACATGGTTTAGACTACTAAATTCTTTAGACTATTCCAGAATACTCCCTTTTTTGCATTACAGTTATTAAATTAATATATAATTAACATAAAATTCTGTATGGTTCAGGATAAACATTTTTTTAGGTTCAAAATGAGTTTTCAGGACTGAAAACAATTAAATTTGAGAAATCAGTTACATAAATATTTAGATATCTCATTCCTAGGAAAATTAAAAATTGTTCTGTTTAATCATCTCCATTTTCCTTCTAAATGGCAAAGTGAATGAAATTGTTTTATAAACACTTCTGACATCCCTGCTTGTACTTTTGATGCAATGAAAGGGAACATGCCAGCAGTGAGTCCAGAATATTTGATTTTGAAGAGCAACTATCACTATTAAATACCTTTATCATTATCTTTAGAATCGCAGGTTTGTTTGAGGTCTCAGAAATTGTGGATAGAAAAGAAAAAGGTTGTGTTCATAATCACCACATTAAAAAATATTCTGATGTAATTTAATTCTTCTCTCCTCCCTGTAGAAAGAAAGAAAATGTTTTATGAATGATATATTTTTTAGCTATTTTCCAAACTGAGCCTATCTGTGGTATGTTCTGGGAAAATGAGTTTTGTCCTGCTTTCATTATGGCGCACTATTGAGAAAGTTAGCATTGTGTAATGGTTTTGATTCCTTTAACTGGATCATTACATTCTGATAAAAATACTTTTTTATGAAAACCTTAATTTTGGGAACATCAGAATTTCCTGAAGAACAACAATAGAATGGAAACTTTTAGTGTTTGGTAAAAGTGAATCTCCAGAGAAGGATTTTTCAGTTCAGAAAATATCCAGATTTTGTGTAGAAGCAACTCTAAGGCTTAGAAAGGCACATAGAAATTATTTTGTTGCTGTATCTTGCTGAAAAGACATCATTTCTTCATTCTTCTTAAAATTTTCTTAAGGAATCTGAATATATATTTGTAAGTATTAAAAGATGTCTTTCTCAATGTGTCTTGCTTGAATTGCTGTGCTGCAATTTGCTATATTTTAGCCATGGAGAAAATGGCAATGTTTTCCAGCTCACTGTATGTTTGTTTTCATTCTTGTTTGCTAAATAGTGATTAAGAACAAAAATTAATTCTGAAATCCCAAATGTTTATAAAACTGATGGGCAAAAAGCTAAACAAAATGGTGCCTTATTTTCCCTAGCAACAGTCATGCATGATAATAAATGTCACAATGGTTTTTAAAAAAGATGGTTCATGTTTAGGTTTACTTATCAAAATCCACAGCATATAGGCTGACAGCTTTTGAAATACATAAACTATTTCTGTCTTTTTTGTTTCCATAGCAACTGAGTGCTCAAAGCTTTAGTTTTGTACTTGTGGAAGAAAAAAAACACCCTCTCAGAGTAGGATCTGGAATAGTCTGGAACAAAAGAAGAATGGGTGAAATGGAAAATTAAATAACTATACCGACATTATCACCCTCTCCCTCAAAATAACCCAAAAACCAACCAATCCCAAACAAGCCTAGCACAAAGCGTTTCTCCTTCAGTTTGATGTTATGGATATTTTTTTTAGTTGATAGGTACTTTGCTTTGGACATTTATGTAATCAAAGGCTGGCCCATTTCACTGTGCAGTGCTTCAGAAGAGTAAAATGTTCACAGTGACATTTATTTAGTTGATTACTTTGTTCACCTTGAAATGAAATTTCATTATAAACACAAGCTTAATGGATGCTCTGTATCTCCTTTCATAAAGAATACTGCTATTCAGAAATATGTCATTCAGACTATCATTGTTTCTAGTTTTGATTTGTTTTGCTTAAGAACCTGTTTTAAGGAGGAACACTATTTCAAAATATTTTGGTAAGATTTGCTGCATGAGGGAGACAATATTACCAAATTGAAAGAGATATTTATTCATATGTAGAAGTACATTTATTTAAGTTGCAATAGGGAACGGTATTGAAAGAGAAACAAGGTAATGGGAGTTATATTATGTGGATAACATATGATTAGGAAGATGCTACAGTTTAAAGGGCTTCCAAGCATACTCAATTTTGCTGTTTATTTACTGAAAAAAAAGTAAAGGTAAGAGAATGTCCCTGAAATATTCATCCCCTGCAAGAACTAGCAAAGCACATTCAACAAATGAGAAAATTTGATTGCATTTAGACATTCATTGGAATGGATTAATGGATTTAACGTTTTCCATCTATACAAATATGTAGATTTCACCTTAGTCTTACTTGTTAATTTGTCAAGTACGTATAGTATTCATGAAAGAAGGTATTACTGCTACATAAAATATACAAACAGATTTTAAGTGCAGTGAAATTTGTTTGATCACACTATTCTGTACCATTTCTCTTGTAAAATTAACATGCATGTAATAATCCTTCCTTCTGTGGCAAGAGGTGCAACTGGAATAGATCTATTGTCAAAAAGTATCTTACTGATTTCAAACTGAACTGTTCTTGAGTTGTATTAAGCAAATTTAAGACAATAAAGATATGTATAATGTGATTTTAAATTCCAAAAATTTCACTTGTCAGAAACATAATCTATAGAACTAGAATTAAATTTGAACTAGCTTCATACAACATTGCGTACAGCATGTAAAAAGCCAATTTAAAATAGGCTATAGTGGCAGTACATTCCCTTTAGAATATTAACAGGGTTTTATCAAGGTGACATTATACCTAATGTATAATGTCCTGATTAACCAAAACAGCTCCTAAATAGCCATTCCAGTCTACTGGTTAAAGGCCATATAAAATGGCATATGAATGAATACAGTCTGGAATGTTTTCCTGGTGTCTGTTTTCCTCTGTCGAATAAATACATAAAATATTCCTCTTAATAGCTAGAATACATACTGGTTCAGTAGACCATGAGGATATCCTATAGCATACATAATAGTGTCCTTAAAGGAGAGTAAACCTTCTGAAGCACTCACTACTCTGGTTTGAACAAAACACTCAGGATTTTTGTGTATATAACAGCCATTTGTAGATATGTGTTTGTGATAAATTTCAACCTTCCATCCTCTTTATTCCAGTGCTATAATCAGTAAAGGTTAGCTTTGGTTCAGATCAATGTGAAATCTGCAACTACTTCTATTGTCTTATTTTTAGCTGCTCTACATTTGCAGCTGAGAAAGGAATGGCATCAATCAAAAGCTGCCAGATTTGATAAGGAAAATTAGAATTTCATGCACAATATGAAAATTTTGGAAAAAAAATACAATTAAGCTGGTTAATATATCATTAAAAGCTACTTTGTCTGCAGCAAAAGTTGAATATTTTGTGAGCTTTCTAAACTTTTTTATGTTATCGACACAGAAATACACCCTGAAAATCCATATTTACTATATATATATTTGAAAAATAAGACTGTTATTTGAGTCATAGAATCACAGAATGATTTGATTCGAAGGGGTGTCGAAAATCACTTAGTTCCAACTGCCCTGCTGTTTGCAAGGACACTTTCGACTAGACCAGGTTGCTCAAATCCCCATCCAACCTGGCCTGGAACACCTCCATGGATGGGTCATCCACAGCCTTACTGGGCAACTCGTGTGAGTGCTTCACCACCCTCACAGGAGAGAATTTTCTCCTAATATCCAATCTAGATGCACTTTCTTTCATTTTCAACCCATTCTCTCCTCACTCTCATTACATGCTCTTGTAAATGGTCTCACTCTTTCTTTTCTACAAGTTTTGTTTAAGATCTGGAGGGCCACAATTAGGTCCCTCTGAAGCCTTCTCTCTTCCAGGCTGAACAACAAAATTTCTCTCAGCCTTTCCTCATAGGAGAGATGCTCCATCCCTGTGATCATCTTGGTGGCCTCCTCTGGAGTCTCTCCAGCAGGTCCATGTCCTTCCTGTGCTGGCACCCCAGAGCTGATGCAGCACTGCAGGTGGGGTCTCACAGAGCAGAGCAGAGCAGAGGGGCAGAATCCCCTCCCTGGCCCTGCTGCACACACTGCTTTGGATGCAGCCCAGGATATGACAGGGCAATGCTATTGGATGCTACACCTTCTCTGTAATACTGTAAAATTTTCTCAGATACATATTCTAACGTTTTACAGGCCAATGTTTCAGATACACATATTTACAATGAAATTTACAGAATCTTAAGTTCTAAGTTATAAAAACTGCTTCTGAAGTAGTTCCAAGGATGAAGATTCCACAACAACTATTGGCAACCTGTGGTCAAAATTAGCGAGCTGATGAGCTTAGCAAATTGTATTCGAAAGAGCTGGATGCACCCAAACATCCAAGTCTTTATTAGAAAACTCTCCTATACTTATTTTAATGTAATGTTCTATTGTATTTTATTTGTTTGGAGAGCTCTCATGAATTCAGATCCACTCAGAGTCTGATCATTTAAACGGTGTTTCTTTTGGTGCTTCTGTTTTACTAATGAAGTTTATCAAGCAATATCCTGCTTCTGTTATGTGTGATTAGTGCATAGAAGGAAAGCTAGAAGACATATTGGAGAATTGCTTCCCATGTCTCACTGAAATATGTCATGGTGTGTAGACTGCACTTGAATGTTAAACACAGTCTTCTCAAACTTGGGAGTTCATAAGTACTCCTGAGAAAGTGCTAACAATATGAAACAGCACTGGTCTTAGTCAGCTATGGATGACACAATTTTGTGACATGAATGTGATTCAGCTCTTGATTATTTTTAATCACTTCTAAGAGAATTCTGGATTTCTACAATTTTTTCTTTTATTAAATTGGTTAAAATTTATTTTTCATTGACTTAAGCATTTTCTTAAACAAGTAAAAGTAAAAGAATTTTTTGGGCCATAGTTAGATTTCCGACACATTGACAATGAGTAAGTTCATATTTATTTCTGAAAAAGAAAGAGATGTGCTGCAATCAGGACTGCTTGCTAACCCACCTAGGTTTAAACAAGTGGATTTTCAAATGGCTTTTCATTTTCAGTAAATACAGGAGAAAGAAAAATGTGAGAAGGGATGGATGGTTAGTTTGTTCTTGTAAAAGACAGAGAAGTTATATTTATTGAGAGAGTAAACTCTTCAGATTCACAGAGAGAGTATGCCCTCAATTTCACTGCACTATGCCAGTGTTCATTCAACTGATGAAGTTCTCAACTCAAAGGGCAGTGTACACTTTGTTCTAAGTTCCTGCTGGAATGGAAAAGCTGACAGGGGGAAACTTGCACAAAGGATATTGTGCTGTTAAAGTTTGTTCAAAGCGACAGTTGTAAGATCTCTTTGAAATGAAATTGAAAAGGAAAAACCAATTTTCTTTGAGGACAAAGTTCAGCTCATTTGTTGTTCCTTACCTGTCTAATTTCCTTCCCCATAAAAGAAATTTTGACTAGGTCTATTTGAAAATGTAGTTTATCCTAGTACAGGCATAGCTCAGAAAGTTTAATTCCAGTTAACATAATATTTGTGGACAGTAAGTAAAAATGAATTTCTTTCTGTTTAGGATAACATACATGCCAAATTTTGCTGAAAGGATTGGATTTTTTAAGATAGGCAACATGAGTTTTAATGGATTTTTCATTCACTTCTTCACTAGTGAATAAATAGTGGCATTTAAGATATTTCAGGAATAAGTTGAGCTCCTAGAAAACATAAGATATTTTGGAAAAATTTAACTACCAAACCCAGATAACTAGTGAATTCAAATCCACTAAATATTTTTAAAGATTTCCAATATATATTCTCAATATATATTAATCTGACTTCAGGTGAGGTTAAAATAAATTATAAATATATAATAACAAATAAATGTTTATTTATTATAAAATTCTATGCTGTATATTATTATAATAATGAAAACAAAAGCTAATAACAACACCACCTGTTTTATGAAAGGATTGAATATTTGGATACAGCAGATATTTGGGTATAGTGAAATTTAACTCAAAATGTACATTGTTTATGTTTCAGAGTGTGTTGGAGGAGTTGACTAACTGGCAGTCTGCAAAATATTTCTATTTGTCCCTGTTTTTCATGGAAAGAGGTCTATCTTCCGTGGTACTTGTAAACGCATAATATACAAATATAAAATGGTATATCTGATCTAAGGACCAAATTCTTCAAATTTATTTATTTATTACCTACTTCAAGAGCATCATATCTCTCTGTCACTTTATATATACCACAGCCCCTTATCCCACCTCTGTGTTAATATGATGTCAATACTCATGACTAACTCATTCCATCTATCCATTAACAAAAATCTTTGAAAGGGCAGTGACTAAACAGGTTTGGAAAAATCTCTCTATAAGTTATGGTTATGCAAGTCAATATTCCTTCTCCATTATGGCCACGTTAACTACATATTTTATCACAGGTGTGTATTAATCCATGTCACACTTCCAGTTTTAATATTATTCTTCAACCCTGCACTGACCCAATCTGCTCTGAGCTGTTTCAGTCAATACCTGATAAGCACGATCAGCTAGTGGATCTAGAGACTTATCTACACTACAACTTAAAATATAATTAATAATGCTATAATAAATGAAATCTAATTATCTAACTGAAATGAAATTTGTTGTTGCGGGACTAATTTAGTAAGGTTTGAGATGATGGGGAGATGATAATCAAAAGGATCATGGAATGATGTTTGTGAGGAAATAAGCTTGCTTTTCTGCCTCAACATAGTTTGTTGATATGCAGAAAATTGTTTTATAGTACCTGTATCTAAAGGTAGGGCCTTGATTCAGATGTATTTTGGCCCACCCTTTAGGGTTAATGACTTTATACTGGTATTTTTTCCATAGAGACTAATCTCTTAAATTGTGTAATGCAGCTCTTCTCCCACAGCTGAAGTGTGATGCAATTGCCAGTTTACAGATGGATATCTGAAGCACAGAAGTAAATGTTGCCTTGCCTAAAATCAAACACGAGTGTTACTCAGTGTAACACTAGGGAGAACACTTGAAATTGGACCTCCCCCTTACCTTTTTTTTTTTAATATGTTACATAATGAGAGCAAGCAATCTTTGAAGATTTTTTCTTTATGGCTTAAGAAGATAAGCAGACTGATCATAACTACAGATAAAAGAAACTGAATATATGTGTTGGAACATTCACAATATGTGTAACATACATATTAAGAACATGGCCAGAGGGATGACAAAACAATATTATCATCTGTAGGAAGTAGTTGAACCTGTTTGAGTCAAGAGCTGCTTTCAGAAACTCTGGTTATTAGGAGTAAGAATATGCAACATTGGCTTGCCATCAGTTTTCAAAACAAGTGCCTTTTCCTCCCACCCTGGAAAACTATCTCCAGAATCATTGCCTAGAGGAATTCTTTTGTTCAGTTTTCTGATAATGATAATGGTCTGGCATCATTAGGAGAGAAAACTGTGTGCTTTAAAGGGTGATAACACATCCTGGAGGGATAACAGAAAGTATATATTCATCCCAAAATTTTAGGATGTTGGTTCCACTTGCACCCAGGAAGGGATGTGTTGGGTCATGTGCATTGATGGACAAACACATTTAAATTTTTATTAAAGGTACACTGTATTTTGGTGACATGCTGCTGAGACCTAAGAAATTTTGTTTTTCATGTTTTTCTAGCCTGTTCTGAAGATAAGCATATTAAAAGCCTGCTTTGCTTCCAGAAGCCCAAAGTGACGTTTGGCTCAACCTCTTTTCAATGGGTGAATCACAGCCAGTTCACATCATGGCTTGCATTGCTGGAAAAACATCAACAGACTGGCATAACAGAAGTAGGTTAAGCTTCTGTTTAGTTTGCAGATTGGCAAACAGATGAGGATCACTGGTATTTCAATTATCAGTGAGCCAATGGCCTCTTCTGGGTACAAAAGAAACTGAAATATGTTCAGTCCTGGAAAACCTCAACAGTAGTGTTACATTTGCTCTCAATTACTCTTTGTATGACAGGATTTCTGATGGAAACAGAGTTCAGAAAATATCAGGATACTATGATTATGCTACTGTAATCTGTCAGGTAGTCATAAGGCTGGAAAAAGGTACACTATTTCAACCACAGAACAATTTTCCACTTGTTAGAAACAATGTGTACTTTTAGAGAGGAGAGATATGTGTACACTTATAATGGGCATTTTGAAGAGATGCATTTTTTTTGGCTAATTGCAATTAAATTTCAGGTAAGGATGTGGTTTGAAGCTGAGATTGTCAGAATGAATCTGCTACCCTGACAGTAGAAGTAAATAAAAGTAAGCCAGCTAACTCCTTGCTTGATCTACATATCTTAGGGTCCATGCCTGTGGGGAAAAAATGTCAACCAAAGGTTACAGGAAAAAACATTATTTGATATGATAGGCTTACGTGGTTATGCCTACCTGGTTTCAACTACAGAAAAAGCTGGTGCATTGTTCCATTCATGTATAATATTATAAACATGAATTTGTTGCAGATATAAGTCAGCTAATAGGTAGCCCTGTCAAGGAATGGATCATCATCAGGATTGTGATGTGATGAACCTGAAGATGGCTTGCCTCAGAAGAAAGGAGGGGAGTAACCTAGGTAGGTAAAGACTGAGTATGAGGATACCTGTGGCACTTCAGGATGATGCTGATTTTACAGTAAGCTGAAAAGGTGCAGCTATGTTTGTATTTACAGGTGATTATATCCACAAGGTTCAAAAGAAGGTGAGAGGATGAAATGAAATGAAATGAAATTGGTAGTTGACATGTATGTCCTGGATAAAACAAAAAAAGTAACTTGTATTTCCATTAGATCTCAAATTT
>VZTT01022732.1:15278-43870 GCA_013400855.1 Buphagus erythrorhynchus
ATATTTTGGAAATAGAAGACCACAAGGAACCTACAATCATTCTCCATCAAGATAAAACAATCCTATATTAAACAGTACATTTTTTTTTAGAGTTTTACTGTCTTAAAAATTCAGTAGCATGTGTTTTTCCTCCCCAGGGCAAAATTAGAGTTATTTAACATTACATGTGTTTATTTTACAGTCTAAGCCTTTAAAGTAAAGTTGCACAGACTGCCTACACCTTTGAGATTTCAGATCCGGTATTTAGATCCAAACAGGATTGATTGTAACTGTTCATATTTTACTTTTAACAAAGTCCTCAAGAAAACACAGTTTTAATCTATCAGAGTACAACTCAACCCAAAAATTATCATGTAAAAGGACCTTCACAATTAAACAAAATGTATAGGGCCAGTGAAAAATCTATTTTCTACCAACACCTTACACAGACAAAATGTCACTCAGATCATTCTAAGGCATTCATTTACTCATACCTATAATGCTACACAGATGCTTGAACAGAAGAGAAGGGAGGAATCACTAGAAAGGTAAGAAATATGGCTTTGTAGTAGTTAAAAATTATATTAAAACATTCAGTCTTATTTTTCATAGACACTAAAGCCCATGCTTCTATCAAGGAGCACAAAATAAGTTAATGTATATTGTAATTAAAGTTTTACCTGCACCTTGTCCATGGCTGCCTTAGAAAACTTTGAAATTTTTCCTCTAGTTAGAAGCTACCATAAAGTACACTATTTTGCAAATCCTAATTTTCCAGAAATGCACTCAAAATGTAGAGTGTGCAATTTTCCATGAAGTCTACAAGGAAATAGATTTTCCACAGTCCAGCAGTAAAAAGGCCTGAGCTCTCTGGAGCAAGCAGTCCAGCAATTAAAAATTGAGCAATAAACTACACTGGAGCAAAAGTAGTTTTATGACAGTTGTTAAACCACCTATATTAGTCTTGCAATATTAATAATTGAAACAAAACGAGTAAAACCAATTTTTCTTATTAAATGGTCTCAAAGGAATTAAAATAATGTATTAAGTTCCTTTTAGAGATATGTGATGCTCAGCATTAGAGAGGGAGGGATCTTTTAGTGGTTCTAAGCTTCTTGTTCATCCTTGGTAAATGAATTCTAAAAAAAAAAATACCCCATAACATGAAATCAGGTGAACTGTGAAAGATTAGATTAATACTACAGGGTGATTCAGTGCCAATAAATGAATGAGGCAAGAGGAAGGGTGGCCTTTTATGTGTGAAACTGTTGCTCTTCTTACCTCCAGAGCTTTCAAACGCTCCAAGAGCAATTTTGTTTTTTCCTTTTCCTCCTCAGTGCTGCTGCTTTCACTTCTCGAATCTTCATCTGCCAGTGTGCGAATTTTTTCCATGCCTTCTTTGCATCTCCTACTGTCTTCTGACAGCTTTTCCTGAAATGTTTTTTTAAAAATGTCATTACTCACAGGTGCAAATGAAGTTAACTACGCAAATATCTCCAATTCTCCCTTGTATATGAATTAAAAAAAGACAGAGGAAGTTGTTAGTGACATGATTAAAGTACTAAATAAGTCGAGTTATGAAGGGTCTGTGACACATGCTATGCCAATTCCACAAGTGTATGCACAACTTAACTGCTACATCTACTTCAGATTTTTAAAAAGCAGAACTCATTATGTCTTTAATAACTTCCACTGTCTTCTTTAAAAGTTGCAATGAACATTGAACATACCAGCTTTCAATGGTAGCATTTTGCCACTGAGAGATAAAGCAGTTTATTGAGGAAAAGCTAACATATGTTCATGCCTAATATATTTCACCTTTCTTCATCTACAGATAATATTTGAATTATTAAATAATGAGCTGAGAATCAAGCTGCTACCAGATGAATACTGATTTAAGATCTGCTCTAGCATGTAACTGGAGAGAATGAGACTGGCAACAAAACTTTCAGAAGTGCCCCAGTCTATTTCTAGTCAGCCAGCCTGAGTTGTTACCAGCTGCAGCTGCTGAGTGGATGGTGGCTGCTGAGTTTTACCAGAAGTCTGTAGAAATTATAGGATTGAACAGGAAATTCTGCTAACTCCAACAATTATCTGTCCAAACTCTCTGTCCACAAAGTGAGATAGAGAAAGAAAACACCAAGACTGCAAGCAGGCAATGTAAAACATTGCCCAAAATGACAAGGCAAGCATAAGGGGAAAAAAGAGCACTCCACAGATGTGGAAAGTGAACCCTGATCAGAGCACAACACAGGAGGGACAGGCTCTACCCTGCAAACCACCTTCTCTAATTGCACGAGCAGATGCAGCCTGACAACTCATGAGCAGATTGAGAATGGAAAACGTGAGATAAATCAACATTAAATACTGGATGTCAAAACAAATCTAGAGAATTCTTTCAATGAGTATCCAGTCTTCTTCGTGTGCTTCTGATAATTATGAGCAAAAGCTCAGGCATTCATAATCTTTGAGTTACTCCATAATTGAGATGCTTTCTCCATAACTACTACACAGCATGCACTCTGTCTAAGAATAAAAGTGTGCATTTCCATGAAGAACTGATCCAGCTTGAATAACTGTGCAAATATAACTGCTTGAGAGTTCATAGCAAGACATTATCTTAACTAAACCCCATAAAGGTAACTGAATTAAAAATCAGCAGTCTGGATCACATTCACAACAATGTCTTTTTAAAATATTAACTAGCTTATAAATTGACTATGTTAAAACTTTAATCAAGAATTAGTTTTATATGATATGGGCTTAATTACTGAACACCCTTACACAAACCATGAAGCAAAGATCTCATTCTGGGCCCCAAAACACAGATGTCAAAGAGCCATTCCATCATGTTTCCAACATTACTGCTACCCTGATCACAAAGGAACCATAACTATAGTACTTGGACTTTGTTTTTTTTGTGCTTGCTACTTCCTGTTGCAACAATCAAGTATCTGTAAAAGAGCCATTAAACCATTTTTACTTCAAGTTGCCCTAAGGAGTGCATTGAGATAAAACACTTCAATGAACTCAGGGGAAAGAAATGACAAAGGTATGTCTCTGATGCAATTCAAATACAAACTATTCTTTTTAGCAGGGAATGTGACATGAATTAGATGTGGCTAACAATAGAAGAAAACATAAACATATGCACAGGGTCACCTTTCCTGCACAAACTCAAGGCAGCAATTTCAAGGGACAGGTAGAAAAAAGAATGACATTTCATTACAGAAAGTAGAGCAATGCAGCTTCTCACAGAGTAAATCCCAGCCACATAAAAAAGTAACGTGTTCATCTTCTAATTATTACAAAATTAGATGAACCTGGCACACTAGTGGCATAATCAGGAGCACAATCCTGTTTTACTCTGATGTTCACTTGAATACCTCATGACACTTACTGCTGTTACCCCTGTGTGTTGAAGTACAGCTCACATAGTTCCAAAAGTAGTTTACTACTGAGCAATAATAAATGAGTTTCAGCATTTCAGCCATGGAAAAAGTGCAGAACAGAGGAAAACTCTTCTAACCTTAGAAACTTAGAATGCCATGTGCTGAAGGCACTGCCCCATCACATTCACCAGTTCCACATGGGTGATGTCCAGTGAGGGTAGAGTGGAAAATCCACACTCCAGAAAGCAAACAGGTATTTGTAAAGCAACCTTTGTGCTAAAAGACAAGTCCCTAAAGAGGGAGGATGAAAAAGGCTTTTGGAATGACAGAAACCTCTTGAGTGTACAAAATCTGTTAATATCAAAGTCAGCTGAGTGCTGGAGGAGGAAGGAAGGGGCAGAGAAATACCAGAGGAAATGTGCATCTCCTGTGGGATGCTGGTCAAATCCTACAGAGGGCTCTGGAGTGAGAATGCTGAAGGCAGCAAACAATGGGTTAAAGCAGCTTGCTCCTTTTTCCCTGGAGTCCTACACTTCTTGTGTTATCTCAAATAGAGAGCATCTTTTGCCACTCCTGAGCAGTCTCTGCTCATGCCTCACATACTGCACAGTCACAGGCAGGCTGTGTTCAAACTGAATAACAAAATTTTCCCCAGGTCCAAAGTCCAGCAAAGGCAGAGTAAGTGCTGTCCTGCTGATCAGTGCAGTTTAATTACTGGGAAAAGGTAACAGATGGAAATGATGTTCTGCAAATAAAACAGCTATTAAAAAAAAAATCAATAACTTTGCTCTGGGTCTCCGGGTCCCTCCAGACCCCTGAGTTTAAGATACATGCCTGTACCATGAGAGGATGCAAACACAGCAGCCTGATGAGAATTCTGCACTAAAGGCTCATCTACTTCTCTAATGCTCTGTGTCAACAAAGGGACAATAAAAATATTAAAAATTCAAATCTTACTGAAACTAGGATTATCCTGTTCACTGTAGACCCGTTCCCACAGAAATTAATGAGAAACTTAAGAGTTGAGTCCCACATTGTGGAAGCTTCTCAGGCTGGGTTAAACTGTCATTGCTCTTCTGAAACCAACAGTATTTTGCAGATCGTAAATGACATCCTGCCCTGACCATGATTTCTAAGTATTCAGTTTGCTCTATAAATCAAACAAGCAGTCCACTGATGATGAACCCTTTGATGAAACACCATGGGCCCTGTGGCCAACAGAAAACAAGGGATGGGAAAAGTCCCTGCAGCCCAGGAATGGCAAGCTCTCCAGGATCAATGAAAAGATATAAATCACTAAAGACATTGATCTGTACAATGCAGTGGCCTGACTGAGACTTATCAGAAAGCTGGATTTCAGTTAGCTGAACTAGGAAAGAGCAGAATAATATTCCCTCTTTCCAGTAATAAATAAAGTAAGAACAATAAATAAAGATAGCAGGAAATACACCTGAAAATGCAGATGTAATTTACTGGAATCTGTAGAATGTAAAGCAAATTTTCTCTCTTCTCTCTTCCACCTACCTTTCAGAATATTGACCAAGAAAGTGTTTTCACTGTTGATAAACAGGGAGTAACTACAGTGATAGAAAAGATCATAGAGAAGCTTTCAAAAGATTAGAGAACAGACTTCCTATTTCAGAAATTACCTCTTTCTTCATCCCAAGAAAGGCAAAAGGCTGCTAAACCTAACAATTAGTCATTGGAATGTCTTTCCTCTTAGAACTGTCACCTTTTCATGGAAGAGAAAAGTGTCAAAGGGATACTTAGCCAGCTATTTCTTAACCATTATTTCAGAAATTACATTACTTTAGAAGTTTTATTGGCAGTACCATCGGTTGTCTGTCCTTTGCTTTTCTTTCTAGGAATGACACCACACATACACACATAGAAAAGGAGAGGAAAAAAGAGAGCTCACTTTTAAAATATTTCAATTTGCAGCTATAAAATTTCAAACCAAGAAGAGTAAATGTCAGAAGACACAAACTAAAAAAAAAGTAGCTGGAAAAGATTATTCTAGAATTTATTTTTTACAATGGAAACTATGATTAGGCACTGGAGAAGTGGCTATAATAATACAAGATAGCATAATCTAATACTGATATAACTGGATCAGGGATCTAGAGCACTTATTACAAACAAGCACTCTTTCACAAGCACATGTGACAAAAATCTGATTGAACTAAACAAGAATTAAAAAAGACCAACATTTTTGAAATGCTGGTTTGCCCAATGAGTGTTGGATGACATGAATTGCTTGTCTGGAAAGTGATAAGTAATAATTGGACATCTTTGCTTGTGGAAGCTAAAGATCATTTTCATGTGATAAACACAAGCCCATCAGAAAAGTGAAGTTTTTCAGATGCAACGCAGTAAGGATCCACCAGATACAAAAGATCTCCATTTCAATTTTGGGTGTCAGATTGTGATGCCTGAGTGGGATCTTCTTTTCTGAATTCCTTTTAATTCTTCAACTTCTGAAACTTATTAGAGACAAAGGTTTTACAATGGTAACAAATTCAAATTCTTCTGAGAGTCGTGCCTGCAATTTTCCAAAACCCCACTTTAATGACACATTAATCGACCAAAAATAAAATATATATAGGATATATAATTAAACAGTGCTTATGATTGCTAATAACCACTTAACTGAGGGAAAAAATGAAAAATATTCACAATGTAGCTGTTAATTGTTCTTATACAGAGGCAGTGGTAACAGGCATCCAAGAATCCAGCCTGTGTGGAACCCAAACTATGCTGATAACTCAGCACCTCAAAACACTAAGTGCTTTCTGTGATGTGTCCAGAGCTTCCACAGGACCTCCTAAATAAGATATTTACTGAACAGCTACCTTAGATTTCAGTGATTGAATGTGGTGATCTGGGTATACTACCTACACTTCTAACACTCTTTCTGTAATCCAGGCAGCCTCTTCCTCCAAACCCAAACTGCACTTTACAGATCCATACACAGAATTGTTTATGTTTGCACTGCTTTTGGCTGGGGTAGAGTTATTTTTTCTCACAGTAGCTGCTATGTGTTTTAGATTTGTGCTGCAAACAGTGTTGACAACACCAAGATATTTCATTACTACTGAGCAGTGCCTTCATGGACCCAAGGCCTTTTGTGCTCCTCACCCCATCAGTGAGGGGCTGGGGGTGCACAGGGAGTTGGGAGGGGACACAGCAGGGACAGCTGACCCCAAGTGACCCAAGGGATGTCCCAGAACATATGGCATCCTGCTCAGCAATATAGAGGGGGAAGGCTGGCAGGGGTCCACTGCTCAGGGGCTGGCAGGACATCAGGCAGTGGGGAGTGAGCAGTTCTTTACATCACTTCTCTTTCTTGGGGTTTATTTCTCTTTGTTATTTTCCTTTCCATTACAATTTGTTGTTGTTGTTTTATTATAACATTCCAATTGCTAAACTATTATTTTCACAACCCATAAGCTGTCTCACTTTTACCCTCCTGATTCTCTTCTCCACATTGGCTTGGTTGCCAGCTGCAGTCAAACCACACCAGTGTATTTATAAATTGTGGACACTTTTCCTTGCAAGACCATTCTACAATCCTGATGCATTCTTAGAGGATGTCTTTTCAGAGCTGTTTCCAGTGCAGACATCCTAGTGTTCAACACTATTCACTGTGATCAGTATGAAATGAGAATTTCTAGACTGTTGATGAAGATAAAAACTGTAGTTGAGGGTTTATTTGTACTTTCATTTTAAAAAGCAGCCTCAAGCTAGGCACAAACAGCTCAGTCTGACTGCACAAGCTGAAAAAAGGCAGAAATTGCTCTAAGCACTACAGACTTAACATTCCAGTAAGTTTAAATTTGTTTTCCAGTGTCATCTTGCTCCTCTTTCTCCCCCACCATGACCTCTTTTTCCTAAATATAGCCTTTGAAAATTTGCAGTATCTTCTGATATACTTTATAACCAATTTCATTTAGCAAAACCTGAGATGTGTAAAAGACATATATGTTAAGTCTAATGTGAAGTAACTGTGTCCTGCACAATTCTCAGTACAGGAGTAACCACTGATATCTCTGTGATCTGAATATGTCTTTTCCATATGCAACTTTTAAAACAAATTTTTTCTTTATTTCCTAATGGGAATTCAATTAAACACAATAATCCGGGCCTGAAAAAAACACAAACCAAATCATAACTGAGCAAACAAGTTAATATATATATACATATAAATTACATGCAGCTAAAATTATATGCAGTGGAAATTATCTTTGAGTATAAGGCTACAAATATGACTTCTGCTTTACCTTCCTTGCTTTTATCTCTGTATTCAGCTGTTTTCTCTTGCTTTCTTGTCTCCCAGTGGAAGGAGAGACAAAAATATAGCTTTGCTTTAGACAGCACATCAGTAAGTGTAATAATAATATATATTTGTTTAGTTAACAGCTTTTGTTCAGAACAAGCTGACCAAAATTGAAGGAAAACAAAGGAACGCAATATATCACAAAAGTTTACAGAAGCATCCCAAATTGTTCATGATTTAACATTACCCTTGTCAGAAAAACATATTAGATTCTTCTTTTTCATCTCTGGATTTCACTTACAAAGTAAGCAGAGCGAGCAGCAGCATTCCCCAGATTAAATACTTGTGATGGATAAGGGGACCAAGTACATACTTTATGTTTTTGATATGTGCTTCCCCCCACCGCGTATCAATCTAAATGTACTCCACATTATTCTCCACTCAGAACACTCCTCACCAGTGCAAGCTATCATCCCTGCTCAACAGCTCTGCAATAGCATTAATAAATTTCCCAATGATGCTTTTATTGGCTGTTCCATGCATCAAAAACATATATTTCTTTTGAAAAAGTTCAGATCAGAAAGGATTGTAAGAGCAGAAAACCTTCAGAGCGCACTTGAAGATGGAGTGTACTCCTCAGAGCAGCAAGAGGAGATGGAATTTCTTGTCCCCAGGTGCAGTGCCAGCTCCTGTCCTTAGTGAATGGATATTCCCATTACCAGCAGCACTGTCTGGCACTGTCAGAGCCAGAGCCAGAGCCTGACCATCCTGCAGGTGACTGCCAGGCCAGCTGCCAGGCACTGCAGTGGCAGGGCAGTGGCCAGGAGCCCACTGTGCTCCTGCTTCCTTCTCAAAAGGAAAAGCCTCAGTTACACTGATTAGCAAAGTTACCAGCAGGAAAAAAGAACTGTCCTGAGAAGCTGCTCCTTCCTCATCTATGTATATAAGGTAATAGGAGAATAATATTCAGTGTGATTTTTCATGCAGGTATTCTCTTCGAAATTGGTTCATTATAGCACCATACTTAAAGTAATAATCTTTTCTTGCAGGAAACTTGTATGTAGCATTTAAACTTTTGTGAAGGGGTTTGTAGGTATTGTAGTAACTCAGCTTGGCTAAAGCTACAGTATTAAAATACCTCCCTTTGACTGAAGTAGAAATAAGCCAAACTGTTCTGAAATTCAAATTCAGTAAATTTTATGTAACAGCAATTAAGGCAAAAAAAAAATTACTCTGGATTTAAGTTGCTAGAAATAAGCCAATTTTCCTTCCATAGTATTTTGGAATGAGATCAGTGTATTAACTGACTAGTTCTCACCATAAGCACAATTGCAGAAGCTGACCTAAGAAGTTACCTGTGGGATTAGGAAGAAAAAAAACTTGGTGTGTTATTCCATTACCAGGTAATTTTTTTGTAAGTGGCAGAGAACAGTTTAATGTCTCCCAGCCTTGTCAGGAAGACTTCTGAAAGAAGATCAGAATTCATCTTCATGCAAAAATAAAATGTAGGAACAATCATTCGAGATTAGATCAAAACTTCAACTTTTCAAATATGTTATTGTAATTCAGATTAACTATCTTAACTTTTACTGATCAGAAGAGCACTTTCTTTCCAAGATAAATTTACTGCTAAGTGAGTTCTTTTGTTAAAATAATTTTTAAAGACAGAATGATTGTGAATTCAGCATAATCTCTTTTTTTGTTTTTCCTCAGAAATAAGCAAAACTTTAGATTTTTTTTCAACTTTTTAAAACTTAGTAGCTAGCATTGCTTTCTGCTGGTTTGAAAATATCAAGGAAATAATGTCAAAATGCAGAATGAAAAAATGCAAAATGCAAAATGCAGTATCTTTTATGGAGATGGGGAAGTAGGGGGAGAGCAATCCACTTGACCATTTATAAGTTCATTTGTTTGGGGAAAGTGAAACATTCATGCTCAGGAAATGGGTGACTTTTGTGGATTCATTCCTGAAGTTAGAACCAGAAGAAAGACACAGCAAAAGATAGAAACACTATACAGAAGTGGGAAAGGTAAACTAGAATTACAGTCAGGATAATATGATATAGCACCATCAAATCAGTCAATCTTCACCTCTTGATACTGTAGATCTCTAGAGGATGTGTGATGGATTAAAGTGGAAGTATAATGGCACCTGAACACTGTGAAAATGTAGATCTCTATCTGGAGACCTCATCTATCCTTCTGCAAACTTAGTACTTCAAGGACTGACATTACATTCTCCAAGCAAACCCTGATGGCAACAAAGATGGTCAGAGTCAGGCAAACACTGTGGGCGACTGGATATAATGAAATATGTGGATAACTCTTGTGTAGAAACAGGACATCCTTGTTTTGCTTCCTCTTTAATTTGGTAGTTCTTTGTTTTGAGATGTAGCCAAGGCCAGGATGGACTGGCCTTGGAGCAATCTGGTACAGTGGAAGGTGTCCCTGCCCATGGCAGGGGCTTGGAATGAGATAATCTTTAAGGTCCTTTCCAACACAAAAAAAATGTTGTGACTTCATGATTCTGGGAAGGACAGAACAGCTTGTTTTCTGACACATAGGCACACAAATGGCACATTTCACTTGTGAGACTTTGCTGTGTTAAACACAACTCCATTGCTGTGTTTTGCTATCACAAACAACCAAAAGGGGAAAACTCTTTGCAACAAAACTGAAATTTTGAACAGTGTCTCAGGAGCACCATCACCCTCTTTTGGGGGTAGAGAATCCAACCTCATTTTTGTTAAATATTTATCAAAACCTTTGCATAGTGCCGAAAATCTACAAAGAGCCATAAGGTATTAAATTGTTACTGAGCTAGCTCTGGATTTCTCTGCATGAAAAAGCAGTTCAACAGCAAATGCTTGTGTCCTTGACAGCCCAGGATTTCCAGTGCAGCTCCCAAGAGCGTGGATGGCTCCTCTGCCCTTCTCTGTGAGACACAAATCTGCTAATATTTGCCTACTAATGTACTCCTTAGTAGCTTAGGAAGCTTGGTTCTTGCAGTCCCCTGTGGGCACTTCCACTCCAGAGACAGATGTTTAAGAATATATATCCTCTTTCTGCAATAGAAGTTAGCACTAAAAATCCTATGTGGATTTTAGCTAGGGAATTCAACTAGTGCCTTTTTTTAAATTCATGGCCATGCCCCATCTATAAAATGTTACATATCAATGGCCTGAACAATAAGCTTGTACAATTTTGTGTTAAGATAAAATTACATTGCCAATAGTTACAGTTTTTCTTCTCATGAAAGAACTGTTGACACCAACGGCTGTGCAAGTTAAAAGTGACAGCCACAACAACTGTTCCACTTTTGAGTAACACAGAAAATGCAGACAAAAAGTTGGGTTAAGTGGCCAACAGTGCCACCTGAAATCAGCCTGTATCACTTGTGGATGTTTTTACCTCCCCAGTGTGACTATACCATCTGTCCTGAGCTTTAGGGCTCACATGGACAATTTCAGAACTATAATAAATTGTGAACTTACAACAAATTCTCTTCCTCATCTATTTCAACCACTGTTCACTGACAAAAAGTCAGTGATAAAATCAAAATGGGTTAAAAACCCCTTAAAGCCTTTGAGTGATCTGTAATCAGGTAAGACTCAGAGTATCCAGCATTGTGATCAAACAGGAAAGTTTTCTGATATCCAGATCTCAAGGGCAAACTCAGGAAGGAAAGGCTGTGGGGTGCTTACTTTAAAGTCTGGGGTTCAAGAACTGCACACAATTATTTCTGGTGAATACATGAGCTCTTGGCTTGGCTTTTCATGATCTTATTCTTAGGTGGTCAATGTCTCTTGGAAACACCACAAAGCTAATACATACTAGAGTCTTTTAGTCAAATAAACTTTAAAGTAAGAAATATGATGGTTAAGGCTATTCAAATAACATGCATTCTTGTCTACATTTATACAAGCATTCATTATAAATTTTTCCTTTATTATTATGTAAAATGATAACAAAGGAGAATTTTATTTACAGTCCTGCTTCTTAATTCATTTACCCAAAAGAAATCACATAACTCATCTGTAAGTCCAACAAATTAAAATCCCATAGGGCATCTAGCTCTATGGAAAGAGTTAGAATATTTTGTCATAAGTAAGAATACTGGCAAGGCCTAACAAAATATTGCAATAACATTGCATGCTTTAGGCTCCACCTTCTTCTTGTTATTATTCTAACATTATCACTATGCAACATTTAAAGTTCATTAGCAAGAATATTTATTCTGGAGTTAGGCATATTTGTATTATAATAAGAACTCAATTTCATATATCCCAGAACAATAATTAGATTTGTTAAAAAAAACCTATATAGACAATGTTCAATAGACCAAAAGCATTTATTGTGCAGAGTTATTTTTTATGACTATTCAGATATTTACTTCAACAAATTTCAGATACTAAAACTAAGTCACACTCTGTCAGAGAATATGAGACACATGTTGGTAAGTCACACTGGAAATCACCTCATTAGTTGTTATGAAATACAGAGTTGTGAGTCTGCACTAAAATCCCTTACTCTACTGAACCAACTGATCATATAGTTTTGATCATATCACACAAATCACAGAGAAAATGCAAGATTCAGGATACATTCAGTAAGGTAACTGATTGTAGAAGATGGCTTTCAGAACAGTGTTAGTAGTTATAGATTCAATAAGGTTTCTGTGTGCATATGAATATAACATATAAAACTTCATTTATACTTCCTTCACAAATACAAGTTGATAATATGGTTATCATGTTCCCAAAAATCTGAATATATCAGTGCTTTTAAGGAACATTACCTGGGTTTTACATTCATGTTCTATTCCTATTTGTGAATTATGCTTATACATATATCAAAAAACTGCTTGAGTACATTTGGAGGAATACAAATTAAATGTTTTTGTTGCAATACTGATGTATCTTGCTGAATATGGACACAGCACTTATTTAAGGTTCATCATCTATTTAAATGGTATGGTTGGCCATGATTTCCACACAGCTGGTTTCAGTAACACATTAATGATTCATAGAAAGCTCCATTAATATGTTTCTCAATGTTAAAATGCTTTGTAAACATTTCAGACCAGAGATTCTTTGCCAAGTAGCTGTTTTGAGGAGCCTTTCAGGTGTGAGCTGTGACTGACACTGTGTGGTCACTGCCCACATCCCACTGCCCAGCTTTTATTGTGTGACTGCAAACAAGCACACACCGAGTGAACCCTTCTCTGACTTACATGCCAGGGAGCCATCCCAGGGAATGGGAATGCTGCCATTCCTCAAAATTCCCAGAAAAAAAAAAGCCATTTGTTCATGTTTTTCATTAAAGTGAACAAAAAGGATCTGAGGAAGAATGACTCAGAAAGACACTCAGAAAAAAACCCCACGATGTTGACAACACAACACAAATGTTCTGTATTTCTGACCTGTTTTCCAGCCACAGACTGGTGTATGATGCAGCAGCCTGGCTATTCCTCCAGGAGAAGAAAACCCATTTCTTCTGAGTCATAGATTAGGAGAGGAAACTCACATGCAAAGAAGATTGCATACTGGCAATATACAAGAAATGAAAATGGCTAAAAAAAACAAGCTGAGTGATATCATGAGTGAAAATGTTCCCAGGAAGAAGAAGAGAACAGGAAGGGAAGGAAGCTGCTATGCATTAACATAATTCCAGTGGCACAGGTATATGGGTGCTTTAAGGCCCTGGGACAGAAACAGCTTCACTCTGAAAGAAAGCAAAGCTCCAGTTTGAGGAATTTGCCCAGAGTACCACCCATCAAATTCAAACAAAACCTTGAACTCAGAAAGAAGGGAACAAAAGGGGTCAGTTTGCTAGGGGCAGGGGGCTGTTTGCTAGAGCTGAAGGAAAATCAAAGGAAAATCAAGAACTGTTCTTGCATCAATAACCGGGCACAACTGCCTTGTTCTTTTGCTGGTCAGAAAATAAACCCAGGCTTTATTACACAAAACACACCACAGTGCCCACTCTCCTGCCTGGCTGGAGACAACAAAAAAAATCAGTGTGGCCCAGAAGCAGAAGAAAACCCAAGACCATACTCNAAGCAACAAATAAAAGGTAGTGAAAAAACTACACAGAAATATACAAGCACCGAAATTGGAATGACTGATTTATCTCCCCACTAGGAAAGAAGCACAAAAAAAATTGCAAATTTCAAAGACCACATAGCTAATTCTTTTTCCAGTTTAGTACCCAAAAGAAAAATAAAGAACCCCCAAACTCTCAGTTCTATGAAACAAAACTGCAGTGTTTTTTTTTGCTTTTCTTCTTGAGAGCACAAAAACAAAACCCAAAGAAGCTGAAACCTAATTATGGTACCACCTTGCTGAGGTTTCCACAGTAAGATAGCAGAGAGAAAAGCAGATAATAAAATCATTCCAGACGTCTCTTATGATCAGACAGACAAATAATCCACCTTAAGGAGAGACTGACATCAAGCCCACTTCACTACAACCACTGTATGGTGGCAGGAGTGAGCCGGATGCATAGATTTAAACCCTGAAATAAGAGAAGGGAACTGAGTTTCAATTTTGCACTCCAAAAAGATAGTGCATAAAACAGAGATGCCTTTGTCACCAGTTTCTAAAGAACGATGTTCTATTATGACTTCAACAAAAAATTTAATTTGTCCTGAAATTAAATTTTACAGGCTATCATTTTAACAAGAAAATTTGATTATATTGAAGGTTATACTAAAAGATTCCTTTCTCTGCAACCCAAGCTTAAAATAAAAATTTAATTACAGTGATAAATACTCTTTAATATACATTTTTGTTTAGCTACACTGCTGTATTTTTGATCCATCAGCTGTAAGAATGAATTAATATAACTAAAACTTTTGAAAAGTGTTTTATCGATGGATCACTACCTGGTATAGACTTTAATATATTATTTCAGTATTTTATAAGAATGCTTATTCTGTTTAAAAAGATACAGCACAGGACTGACTTAATTAAGTGATATTTTTAAGAATTCACGTGCCTGATATTTGATTAACTGAGATGTATCTCACTGCTGTTTCCAGACTCTTAAATTAAAAGGTTTTCCACCACTTCAGGTTCACTGTTTCCAGAATGCAACAGTCCATTAGGAAAATGTAAAACTCTTCTGTCTGATAAACAGACCTGGTTCCCTTTGAAAAACCTCTAAATTCCTTCTCTCCTAAATTCTGTCCTGTGACACTCTCTCTACCCCTAGGGAGGGTGATAAAATGCACCTGCCACCAGCAGGGATATGAAACTGTGAGGCTTGATAGGGATCCCCACACCCAATAAGAACATGAGTGGTAAAATTATCCATCACAATCTGAAGGTCAAGTTGTCAAAAACACCTATGTTTACAAGAGATGCTGGAACATATAGCTTAAAATATTAAATGTTTTAATAAAGACTTCAAAACTAATTTCTTTGTCCTCTATGAACTATGAGGAGCAACAACAGCAGATAACACAAGGACAATAAAAGTGAAAAACCTTAAACTCTGCTGAGAGAACGCCTGGGAAAATGTAGGTGGAGCCAACTACTACTTACAAGTATTCATAATTAATGAACAAATAGAGGAAATAATGCTAGACACATTTATCCCAGTAGTGAGATTTTTGTTTTAAAGAACTTTTCTCTCACAAGAAAACAGGTAATAAGTCACTAATACCTGATATACCTTCATGATATTGACAGTTCCTTCTCCATGCTGGCCTGGGGATCCTTGGCTCTGTAGCAGATTTCTCACTGTCTCCTCCATTCTAGAGAATAAAAATATTTATAAAAGTCAACTGCATGGGAAAAATTTAAGAGTTGCATTCAATGTTTTTCTTCTTTACAAGAGCCTAATGCATCCATGGCTACCATGGAATTAATATTTAAAGACAATCCTAGCCTTATAATGTTCTCATGCTCCATGTTATGAATAACACATTAAGGGCACTCTTTTATCTTTTGAATATGCACAGTAATTAGTTGTATTGTTTAAATCCTACCGGAGCTCCGTTACAAAAACTAAAACCAAATGTGTTAACAGTGTAAACACCACCACGATAAGATTATTGCCATTAAGGAACAGTGAGATTAAAAACCCCACGTGCAGTTCTGAGCCAACAGTGAGGTTTGGGCAGTTCAGGCTGCCCATGGCATTACTGGTATTCACTTGCTGGGTTATGGGAGCAGCCTGTGCCAGTGCCTTGGTTCAAAGGGGCACAGATGCTGAACACATTCACCCTTCTCTGCCCTTTCAAACTGGTGTAAAAAGCAAGTGCAGACTCCAGTCTGGTACCACCATCTCAGGACAATGCAATCAACTTCAGCTCCATCAGTTAAAGGAGGAAGGTTTGCACTTCTGTTTTAGAAGTTGTAATAGACACCATCAAAAGTCGTCTTTGATCTACACACATTCATCAAGAATGTTAAACTGATAATAACACTAACCCTGCTGAATGGAGCCTACTTGGAATAAAGGGTTCTGCTCCTTCCCACAAAAGAAAAAGAGAAGCCACCTATGAAACATTGGTTCCATTCAAGGTGGATCAGAAATTGAATCCCATGGGCTTAGGAGAGGCTGACCACAAATAGCAGGTCTGGGAGAAGGCTGGTTTCAGCTATGGGTAAGAGGAGGAAAAGGATCAAAACCAAAGGAGCAGTGATGGACACAACATCAAAGACACTGGGTTTCACAACAAAAACCAGTGAGTGACAACTCCGGCCAAAGGTCCTCACACTTCTCCCCACTCCCCATGCCCTACACAGACTCTCACCCCTGTACAGCCTCTCCTTCAGCCCTGTTCCAACAGTTTTTCTTTCTCCCTTTCATCTTTTCTGCTCTTTTCCTTTCAAGCAGTCTCAGTACCTTGATGTGGTTGGAAAAACAACCCAGATGGAATAGGGGCTGGAGAGGGGAAAACTGCTCTGGCACAGGCATAAGGGTGATGCAAAAGCAGGAGAGAGAAAGGAATACCTTAAATCATACTGCCAGATACACTGTATATAAAAACAGTGACCTTGAAGAATGTGCCAGTATTCCTGGGCATATCAGAACAGGAACTGCCTGCTGCTGTTTATTTCTACTGTGTGTAGTGAAACATGACTTTTGTGTAGTACTCTTTCCAAATGAAATTGAGCAGAAGAATTATTCACAGCATATCTTTTTATATTTGTTTATTTCTAAGGTAACAATCCAGTGAGACAGAAAATATTAGCTAACTGCTCTGGCCAAAGGCCAATAGCATTATGTTTTATATGAGCCTCATAGTGTTTCTGTTCTTTCAGACTTATCAGAATGAATGGCATTGGCTAATTAAGCAACAATGTGATGTTATTCCAGGTTTTATCCTTTCAAGTCAGACCACTATGCTACTTTTCAAGAAGCTGACACTGGGTGTTCATTCTACTCAGATGAACACCGACATTCTACTTATTCCTGTGATATTTTTGTCATTGATGTGCAGACTTCTACACTGCCAGAATGCCCACAGAATAGTTTGACCATCTGTTGACCAAATGTGCATAAAACCAAGCCAGCTCTAATCTCTAGTGCAGACAGTGGTGCAGTTTTTCAGTTGCAGATTGGAACCATTTCTGCTCATAGGCTGACCTTAATCAGATGCCTTTTACATGAAAGAACAAATCATTTTGGTTCACACCATAAATTCCTGTGCAGCCCTCACTGAAAGATTTAATTTCTTAACATGCTCACCATTTCATTTTTAAATTAATGGTGTAATTGCATTCTTAATTATTGTGTTTATCTATGCAAATGCAATTCTGGTGCTAGTCCTCCACAGCATTCTTCCAAATTAATAAACAAACAAAAATGGGAGAAAGAATAGATTCAACCAGCACTAAATCAGAGTTTTTCAATTTAACCCTATGAGTATAACTGAAAATAAAGTCTAGCTGCAAATTCCTATGATCAATTAAACCAGCTCAGGAAAATTATGAATTCTTAAATCCAATAGGTTCTTTAATCTTCAGTCAAACTCAGATACTGATTTTGGACCACAAGTCCAGATTCACCCAGATTTCTAAGCAATAGAGTAATTTTTGCAACCTGACCAAAAGCTCCATTAAAGACAGTTGAGACTTCTGTGGTTTTGCTGTTTGCAGCTACCATAAAAGTCTGTAGAGCTGACAGCTACTAAGTTGAACCACAGACATATCAGACTGTGTGGTCACATCACGATCAAACCAGCCCTGGGAGGATCTTACAAGCTTTGGGTGCCCATGGACTATTAAAAAAAGAAGAGAAAACTAGGTTCTGACAAAGAGGGAGGTGAATTATGCTCACAGTCACATTCACTGCAAAGCTCTTATGGCCAGTGCTCTTGCAGTTTGTGAGCTGCTGCTTCTTCACTCACACCCAGTTGTCCATTTCTGGACCAAGTATGGTACAGGAGGAGAATCGAGACTTGTTTCTTATGAATGAGAGTTTTTGATGCATGAATTAATGGCACCTTAATTGAAAAGCAATTGTTATCTTATGAGCTATAAAACTCTCCACAGTGACAGCATATACCAGAGCAATTTACTGCAAATACTATTTAAAGAATGAAAAAATAATGGAACCTCTATAAATTTAGCTTGGTATCCCATGTTTTGCTCTCTGAACAAGGCCACCAAAGAGTATTAAAATTTTGGATGTGGAGCAGAAAAATTATGAGCTTTATGAAAGGCTATTTCTACATATTGACCTATATTTTTCCCCTTCTGGTAACCACAAAAGGTTATCTGCTCTTGGTTTTGATTCTAATATCTCAGCTGGACCAAATCCAACATCCAGCACTTCCAGATTATTTTTAGGATAGTTATCCCCACACGTGTATTCTGCCTTCTTGCTGGACTGCTTTGCCAAGGATTCTCTGTATCTTATGTAACTAGCAAGCTGTTAAATTCGGAAAAATCAGTCTCTAAAGCTCATCACTTCTGAGTCTACATTCTTCAAGCAATATTTAAGAACATTTATTTTCCCCTTTCTTTTGTATTTTATTTACTGTCTATTCATCTGAAGTATCTCACATAATGCCATTAAATTTTCTCTTATATCTGTCATTTGAATGGAAAATTGCAATTTTCTTAAAACTCAAGTGTTCCTTTCAACTTCTATTTTTTAATAAATCTTGGGGATGGGGAGGGTGGTTAGGGGAAAATAAATGAAAACAATGTTCAACACAAGCTCCTTAAGTTTTCTGGCAAAATGCTGGTTTAGTGTAGGGGAACAGATCTCCACCAGTCCTAACTTAAGGATAACTTTCTCACAGCACAAAACAGAGGAAGAAGAGACATTCAGAAACCAGAATCTGCTCTTGAAATACAAGAATTTAAGTAACATAAAATATTAATGCTACTGTGGAAAGCACTGTCAAGATTCCATCTGGATGATATTTACAATTACAAATACAAGTGTTCAGGAGTGGCTCATCCAGAGAGGATCCCACAAAAGAGATTGCTCTGAAGCTGTTAAATGGGAGTCTGTGCCATGAGAAGAAAATAAACAACTTGCTAAATTTAAGAGACCAAGGGTTTAAGCAGCCAGGTATGACTTACACAAGAGAATCAGTGAGAAAAAGTCAAGTGTGAAAGAAAGCTACATCAACCTAAGGCAGATGATTGACAAAACAAGTTGTATTTTGTGGTTAGAAATACATTTAGGCTGGAATTAAGATGTTTTTAATAATTGAAAAAGTGAGACTCTGAACCAGACAACCAGGTAGAGTAAGGATGAGAAATACAAACAGTTTTCAGCCACAATTGATTCATTTGCAAAATTAATCACACATCACGGTCAAGAGCTAAGGACTTGAATTTATGATTCACAGGTTCTTGCTGCTATTCCTCCTGAATACCAATTCATTCCTACACCTAAAATATGCAATTTGTCCTGTGATATTGAGAGAATACCAGGAAATGAATCCAATTTCAATGGACAGTTATTTATTTTGGCTTTTTTTCCAAGTGTGTTTCTGGGCAAGGTGGAGAGAGGGACTTATGGAAAGGAGGAAACATCATTTCCTGCACAGGGAGCAGCTCACAGCACACAGCTGCTCGTGTGTCCAAGGCTGCAGGAAGAAGCTTCCTCTGTATATTTGCTGGAGAGTTACTTTTAATGCTTCCCAATGTCATGTCTCTGACAGCTCTGCTGCCTCCCTCTCCTGCCTGGCCCTGCTGGTGCAACTCCCTGCAAGTACCAGAGCCCAGTTTCAACCAGGCCAGGCTGGGCAGACCCTGCTGAGGTCGATGCATCAGCACTGGGCAATTAAGCTCCTAAATCTCCTATCAGTTTTCTCAGGACTATCACTTTCACAGGCAGGCACATGCTTAGAGCCATGGTCAGAAAACCTGCTTTGTGCTCTCCCAGTTCTGCCATAAATAAAAACCCTCTCTAAGCCATGCTCTGCTCAGCCATGTCCCACACAGCCCTTTCTGCAGCTCTCTCTTCAAGGCACAGGTAGCACATAGCTGTTAGCACTAGAAGGTAGATGACAGTTTCAACCCTTTCCCCCTTAACCTACTTCCTTCCTGATTTCCACAGGCTGGCAGCTACCTTTTGCTAGGTGCTATCACCTTCCCTTCTCATCATCCTCAAGCTGATGTGACATTACTTGGTGGTTATTTCAAATGCATGTCATGAGAATTCCTTCAGCTTGATTCTCAGTCTTACAGAGATGTATCCAAAGGTTTCTACAGAATCCTACTGCAGCAGCTAAGATTTATATTTCAGCTTTTTCTTTCTCATGTCATGCAAGGTGCAGGATAATTTTTTTAGTCTTAAAGGAAAATATCAATAACAGATCTTTGTCTATCTTCACCTTAAGTTGTAACTTCAGAGTAGTTAAAATTTTCCTGAAACACTTCCTGTCTCTCTCCTATTTAAGTCTCCTGACTTCTCTTTTTAGTTATAGATTTCCTGGAGATGTGGTCTCTGTTTCAGCTCCTTGAGCTGTCTCGGCCCTTCCTGCCACCTGATCATAGGCAAAGGAACAGGTTCCTGTGTGGTTTCTCAGCTCTTTTGGCTCCTATTCACCTGTGAACCAGCTGGTATTTTTACCAGCTGGACTTTGGTTGTCTCTTTGGAGTCTGCATTCTTTCTGACCTTGTGACAGAACTCTCTGCCTCTGTCCAGCCTTCCCAGCTCTCTCTCCAATCTCATAATCCAACCAAACAAAGAGCTTCTTTCAGATCCCAGATAAATCTGTTTCCCTACTTGTTAGGAATTTTGAACCTCAGATTTGGGGTTACTTGCATCTCACTTTCCTCACCATTCCATTCAAAGCTTTGCAATGGATCAGGTTAAACAGGGAAAATATCAAAGTGCCTTTATAAGATGTAACAGGAATAAAAAAGAGCTCATAAACAGCAGTTCGTGTTTACTGCATCCTTGCAGGAATGCCTTTCCTTCTACCTGGTTCCAATTAAATTAGTGGCTGTTTGAGCTGCAGATGCTGCTTACTCCCCTGTGTCTCCAGGGATTCCCATTATGAGCAGGCAAGGCTGCCTGCTCTCCTCAGCTCTCCCCCTGATCTGCAGGCTCATCTCCAGACTGTGCAGTGTCCTGCAGCCTCTCTGAGAGCCTCCTGTGTGAGCCATGCTGGTCCCCAGGATGGAGTGGCCCCTCCTTCCCAGGGCTGTGTCCCAGCCTGCTGTCCCCTGGGCAGCCCCTGCAGCCAGCTGTGAGCCCATGGCTCCAGGGGCAGGGGGCCAGGAGACAGCCACAACCTTCTACAAAGAATTTAGGTATTGGAAACAGATTAAAAAGAGAGAGAGAAGTGCAAATGGGTATGTGATAAACTTAAAAAGAGAACTGACAGATGGGAAATGCAGGGGCTTTAAACCCCAAGGGGTTTTCAGTTCTGCTTAGGATACAGCATTGGTACAAGCCTTTTAGCAGGGAGCTGGGGGAAGCAGTATGCTCAATATCCCCAATTAATATTTCAGTTGGAAAAAAAAGTAATAACATCCTTCATAACAGCAGCAGAAAAACGCACATATAATATATAATTTATATTTATTCTTTCTGTTCATCAGCACAGGTGCTGATCAATCCAGAAATATCCAGGCAAATCCTTCTCCTGCAGCACCATCACATTCCTTCCCCACCACAGGCCCTGGGCAGCTCAGCCCTGTGGCATTTGCTAGTGGCAAATCCAAACTGCACAAGCCATGCTCTTTTCACATATTTACATAAACCCCTCTTTCCAAAACACACTCCAGAACAGCATATTTGACTTGTTGCCTAAAGGGCAGCTCTCTGAGGATGAGGAGCATCACAGGTATCTTGTGCATGATGAAGGCAATGACTGCACAGCCCTGCTGGAGTGAAACAAACCTCGAGCTCCAGTCCCACGAGTAAAGGATCCTTCCCCAAAGTGGACAACCTAACCAGCTTCTCTGTCCCCTAGACTATACCATCACTCCAAATTACACAGAACTGAAAGACTGAGCACAACTTTTACTTTGTTGAACCACTGGCCATTGATCCCAGTGGAAATTTTCAAGGTATCCTTAAAATAACACGAGTGCTTTTGAGCACCAGATAAGCAGGGTAGGATTTTGAAAGACCTCAGCGTTGGCACATCACTGCTCCCACACAAGTCTGAATTCTGTTATCACGCAATGGCAGGGCTGACATTTCTCTGAAACTGCTCTAACTACCATCTGAGCCAGGAAATGTTGGAAGTGTTTCCATTGTCTCTCTCAGTCATATGGATTTCACTCATCAGACTTCTATCTACAGCTAAAAGCTTCTGAACAGCAATAGAAATCAGTGGTAATGTTTATTTCTGTGTTGACAGATAGACAAATGCCATATGGACTGCATGGGTGTCTTCCATCATCAGCCCTCTATATGATTTTGTAAGTTACAGGCATGGAGGAACAAAATCTAGTCCAAGACTAAGCCTTGCAGAAAACCTGCTCACCAGCAACTGAAAGAATTTTTCAACTGGAAGGACTGTCCCTCCTACAGTCCCCCAGTAACATATTTGGGACCTTAGGACAGGAGATATTTTCATTAACTATAAGTGGATAGAACCAGGCACACACAGAAAGTTAATTAATGTGTCATCTTAAACATATGATCATAAGTTCAAACTATATTCGTGCTCGAGGCACCAGAAATAGTCACAACTAAAACCTTCAGAAAAAATTACAGGCAACTATACAAACAGACTGCAATATTTCCAATTTCAAATAATGGTAAGGGTTTACTTTTTCTCTTTATTTCTACATTTTAAACAAATATTTGTATTTCCATATTTGCAAATGCTTAGCTGGATGGAAAGATATATCTACCAGTTCCTCTAAATACTTATATTTCATTTTAATTTGATATATTGCATATCAGGACCCTGATGCAGACCTACCACTATTGTTTTAAGTTACTTATAGAATTGTTCAGCCTCTCAAAACTAAAAAGCTCTTGTTCAATTCTGAGTCACAGTTTCAAGGTGGTACCAAGACCACCCTCACACAGCTGCAAAAATTTCTGCACTATGTCTCAATCCTATTTGTGAATTTAAGGACTTGGAAAAACTAACTACCAACAGAGTCAATGGGACTCTAAATTAAAAAAAAATAAATCAAGAAATCATTCCTAGTCTGGTTCAATAACCTACATCTAACATCAAAAATCAAATTCACATGACAGTTCCAGCCCCTTTCCAACATTGTGTGGCCAACTGCAAAGGCCCAAACTCCTGCATATGTAACAAGACCCAGCTATGAGAGGAAACTTCCCACTTTGAAGTTAAGATTCCCCCAAAACGGGTCACCTCTGATGTTCACAAAAACATCCAGAAACAATGCTCTGGTTCCCAGCCATGCAATTTGCTTAAAAGTACTTTTAAAGACAACAAGCAGTCTTAATAAATATCAACTCTTCTGAATTTTTGGACTTCAGCCTTTCCAAATTTAATCTCAAAAAGACTGCAATAAAGAAAGTAAAAAAAAGGAGATTTTCACATCAGCTGTGACTTCCTGAAAACCTCTAAATATAAGATCAGCAAAGATGGATGAAATGTGTAGGAATACTCCAAGTGATGTTTGTGTTACAAATAATGATATGATATTTTAATTCCAAGGGGGATAATGTGCTGCTGTAGGTATATCCAAATTTTGTCTTTCTCCTCAGCAGACAGCTTGCTTTGGATCTTCAAGTATATTCCAAACAGAGGAATATACAGTCCAGGCAGTTCTGGGCTGATCAGCTGGGACCAAGTGTCTTCAGGAGCAGCTGATGCCTTGATGTCCCTTCTGCATGACTGGGACCATCTCACATGACAAACCCTCTGCATTACACTCTCCAAATTACCATGTTATGGAATGAAAAATATATAACCAAAATGCTTCCAACATGTTTTGCCTCAAAGTGAATCCAAAGTGACTGCCAGGACAGTGAATGCCAAGTATCTTCCCCTGAGCATAAGGAATTCCTTCTTCCAGGTAGGTTTCCTGCAGCACTGCCTGGAACAACACAGGTTCCTATTCCAGAGGTGCCCAGCTCAAAGGGAGTTTATCCTTCTGCAGGACAGCTGCAGTGAGCAGCAATATAGATCCACTACTAAAGAAACCTCAGATGTATGAATAATTCCTCTTGCAGTCTAATTTTCAGGTGGTTAAAGAACACCCACAAGAGCAGGTCATGCCAGAGATGTCAGAATGAAAGCTTTGTGGCTTTAGATTCCCAAATCACAGAAGCCTAAAACAAGTAATATATGGTCAGAATAAAGGTCTCCAAGGGCTTAATTACCTATGTCATTAGGTAGTGCTAGCCTCTCTAAAATTATATTGACAGCTTTTCTACAGCCAAGCAGTTGATAATGAGGCAATAAAAATACATGACAGTGCACACAGAAGAGTGCTGCAGCAGTGTCATGAACAGCAACATCAGCTTTGATACCAGCAAACAAGAGCTGCACGAAACTAATTGTGAATTGGTCACAAAAAAATCAAGGGCACGTATTTTGTCATTAATAACTTTTCATGTTCTCCCTTTCTGTAAGTGTGCAAGCCTGTCAAAAGCAAAAGAAAAGAAAAAGAAGAGTAAAATAATAATATCAAGGTACAAATTAAATGCAAGAAGAAAAAAAATAACAGCTGCATTAAAAAAAAAAAGGCAGAGACAATTTCATGTCTCTAAGTTAAGTTCCATAAAGCACTCTACCATCTTTCCAAACACTGTATTGTGTCACAGCCACTATCCATTGTATGATGTAACAACAGGAGTACACACCTTCAAAATGCCAAATTTGACACTATTATAAGAATTCTCTTTAAATTGGATTATCCTGGAGATGAACAGAATAAATGCAGGAGAACGTCTCTGTATGTAGGATTTGCACTGAAATGCACAGAAATATTTGCTGCATGGATGTGCTTCCACTACTGCCTGTTCCAATTTGAAGAGAGAAAGGAGAAAATTGAGAAGAAGAGAACAATACAAGACATGAGGATCAGAAATAAAGACAACATAGCATAAAAGATGTAAGAGAATTTTGAGAACAAAAAAAAAAGACATGAAAAATTTAAGCAAGAAATAAGAAGACAGAAAAAGAAAAGTGTTAACAAAAAAGTTAAATGTAGAGAAGAGAAGTGAAAGGATGTCTAGACATCTCTAAGGTGCAAATGTTTAACCATTCATACTGCATTGGTATTTCTTTTGAGAAACAGAAGAGCTATTAGCTGATCTTCCAACAGAAGATCATTTCAGACGGGCTTAGAGAAGGATTTTCAGTCTGGCTACAGCCCTAAGTGAAGAATCATAGCATCACTCCCTCCTCCTCCTCCTTCAAGCACTCATTCTTTAATCATTTATCTTCAGCACAGCACGGGATCCATTTTCAAACAGCTCTGCAGGATTTTAGCCACACAGCTCCCATTGTGTTTAATGGGAATCCTGTGGGCACAGCTCTGTATGAAGCTATCAGAATGTACTCCAAAAATCTCTAAATAATGCACTAGTTGAACATTACCCTGTTTACATCTCATAGGACATGACTATAATGAAACAAAGGTTAGGTCATTTGTAAAAGTAGTATTTATTGCAAACCTCATTAATGTTTCCTATAGGGATTTTTTTCCACCGTAAAAATATTTAGCATAACTATTTAGGATTTATTTTTCCATGATATCTAAAGCAGAGAACAAAATCAACTCAAACTTCATTTGCTACAGAAAGGAAGCTCCAGAAGTTAACACATCAGCCTAAGCTTCAAGAAGCCTCTTTTCAAGACATCCCACTGTCATAGGATACCTCTGTGGCTTTATTTCAGATTTTCCCTGTGAAAATTAACAGTTTCTATTTCATAACAGCTTTATGATGATTATAAATACCAGTGAAGCACTAATCAAAGTTTCATCAGACACAGGAAAAAAGCCTCAGTGTGAGCTCCCTTCTCTCCCTTCAAGAGGAAGGCTGTTTCCATGATCAGGTCTGACATTAATTTGAAAGCTTTGAGAAATGCAAATCTTTGCCATCCAGCCCTATGAAGACAAGAGCTTCATTTCTGTGCTTTCACCTTTCACAAGCAGCATTCAGAACAGATCCACGAAGATACAACTTCAATCAACTTTCATGCACCCAAACAGCAGATCATATTCCATCACCCCTTGCAATAAAAATCATATTTGGGCACACAGAAAGTTTCAGGGAGTTCCATTTTGAGGGACAGATCCTCTGCCCTTTGAACATGTGCTAAGTGGAACAGATCCACTGCAGAGAAAAGGCTGATACATTCACTAAGCAGAAGTTTAGCAAGAAACAGCAAACAGAGTATATTTAACAGACATTCCTAGCCTCAGAAATTAACATTAGATGTAATATTGACATCACTAGTTTACTACAAACTGTCACCTTACCCATGCAATTTGTGCAAAAATGTAAGATCACCTCAGGAATAAACATATTTATGTTAAGATACCTGAAAAATCTGGCTCAGTAAATAAAATTCTTGTGTTGTCAACTATTTTAGCACTTTTTTTCCTGGATATATAAGAACAGATACCAGATACAGCAGTCTACTATGAAAACCAAAAAAGATCTGTAAAACATGAAGTTCAGCATTTTGCAAGATTCTGAGTTTATGTCAGAAGAATTCAGAAAAGTTACATGACTCTAGAAACTACTGTGTCTACCAGTTTCAAAGCATACCAGCATGAATTATTGCAAAATTGCATAACTTTGAGCACAAGTCATTCCACTGAACTCAACAGCTCATTTCATAGAGTCAGAATTTAAGTGAACAGACAGGCTGTATTTTAGCTAATCTGGTGGAAACAAAGCCTCACAAGCCTGCCTTTCTAAGAAATTATTCAGTGATTGTCCTGAGGGACTTTTTTTCCCCTCTAAGCAAGAATCAACACAAAGAAAAAGATCCCTTTGAATCCTTAATTAAGTATTATAAAATGTTGAAAAAAACCTATTATCTTATAACACACCATTACCATGCTGGAGACTGATTTCTAGCAAACCAATTTAGATATCTATGTTCAGGAGGAGAAAAGGGCAACAAAAAAAGTCACAGTGACAGAGGAAAGAGGGGCTGGGCTGGACATGATGGGAATGAACATCAAGCACTGAACAGCAGCACAAAGCTTTAAATATTCCATTTGTTCTTCAGAAAGGAAGGACCATTTATCTTCATCATGAGCAAAAATGCTACACAGGGCAGGACCTCTTGTGCATGACAGGAGAATTCCCATTATGTGAGAAGAAAGTTTGGCACATCCTTTTATATCCATAGCTGGGCAGGTGAAAAATCTGGACTCTCAGGCAGTTGCACAAAAGCCATACAAACTGTGGGCATGGGAGACACCTCAGACTCCTCCTTGCTCTCTTAATTTAAGCTCTCTTATGACACAATTATAATAATTCACTCAGGTTTCAGTGTTCTGTAGTTATAAGGAAAAAGGATTTTTATGACAGGTGTGACCTGGAGAGGCCAAGGCGGGCAGAGAGGGCAGGGTGGGCTGGGCAAACAGAAACCAGGGAGGGTCAGACCTCCCTAGGGGAGCTGTGTTTCACTCTGGGAAACACTGCTCCTGCCAGCCTGCTTTGGATAGATATCAGCCAAAAAGGAGGCAAAGGGAAGGATAAAGCACGTGGGCAATAATCCTGTCCCTGCAAGAAGTCACATCCAGAGCAGTGGCTGCAGAGTGGGTCTGTCTGCTGGTTGCCTTCACAGCAGAGACAATCCTACCTGGCACAAATGCAATGTCATCTTGTAGAACTTCCAGTGCTGGCAGTGAGTGTAAAATTGAGCTAAAATGAAACTGAATTGCTTTAGATCACCCACATTCACTTTATTTTTAAAATAACTACTATAATGGCAATTTGTAAATTATCTGTATTTGTCTGTTCTATTTTGTCTGTTCATATTTGTCTATATTAGTGTGTTCTAAACAGCGTTTTTATTTCAAGATTCTTATAAAATAAGGATGCTGACAATCTTTTTATTAGCACACTGCTAGCTCAGTATTTTTATACCTTTGTTAAGCTCATTGCTAATGATTCACTTCAAACTAATTTCAGAATACTACAATAAAGTGTAATAGATTTTCTTAATCCTCATGATCTCAAACCCTAATTCACTGCTGAAGCCACTAAACACATAGCATGTTCTGAGAAATTGCTTGGCTGCAAATGGCATAAGCTAAACCTGCTCAGAAAACATACTTACAGTTTGGAAATTTAAAAATTATAAATCTAACAATATTTGGAATTGCTGAAGGAATATGGTAACTCATTTTACAATAAATACCACATTCCTATTCATAGAGGCTTTTTTGTTTTGATATTTACACTGATGCATCTCCAAATGAAAAACAGTCTTATGGGAAGAGAAGAGACAAATCCTTAACTGGTGGGGTGATCACTTTCACTGTTTGACTCCTGACACTGTTTGTTAAAGGCAAATATTTTAGAATTTGAGCAAATACATCTTGATT
>VZTT01022736.1:1573-16689 GCA_013400855.1 Buphagus erythrorhynchus
GTATTTCAACAAAATGCACATCAACAATAAAGAGAAGTTCAAGGAAACTGAATACTTATTTCCCTATCTATATTTAAGTAAAATACAGACTCCTGAGATAGAAATGGAAGTAGGGTTTTTTTGTTGCTTTCAGTCCTATCACATTTTTAGATAACAGATACCCAAGGTAATTATTTCCCATTCTCTGAATTTTGTTATTCTTACTTTCAAAAAAAGTTCCAGGCTTAAATTTTAGTCAAAACCCTGGAGGGTTCAGTTCCCTCAATACAAATGCATCTTGGGAGACTCAAATTACTGCAATTTTAGTTGGGAGTATTTTATGTCTACCACTGTCATCTAGCTAGCAAGAAACAAAACCTTAAAAATAAGACCTACTGAATTTAATGTTGATCACAAATCATAGCCAAGCAAGAAACACAAGAATATGCTAAACTGCTATCATGTGGACAGTTCCTCTCAATTCAGTGAGACATAAATGCTGCAATTTAGATGTGTACTAAAATATCTCATTAAATGAAGGCTTACATATATGTAGGGTTTTTTAGTGTATTAAAAATGTTAATATTTTACCAACTATACCAAGTTACAACCATCCTTATGTAGTTAACTGAGAAAAAAATCTGCCATGCTAAGTTTGAAATATTCAATGATAGGCCTGCAAGTATTGAAGTGAATTATGTATAGTTTGTCTTTGTAAAGTGCTAGAGCTGACCAAGGGCAATTTAATTTAGGCATACATTAATATACTCTAAATTATCCTTGAACTCTTACTGCAACAATTTTAAGAATGCTTTTAGAATTTCATTAGCAGTAAACAGGCAGGGGCAGTAGCAAGAGAGAAAACCTGACTAATTCTACTGAATATGTGAGGAGTTAGCTTCCATTTGCAACTGACTGTGGTACAGAAAATGGCCTCTCAAAATCCTGCTTTCTCCTTTCAGTTTCACACACAGCCCTGAGAGATATTCAGTCAATCCAAAGATATAAACTAATTTCTATAAAGATATAGTTTAATGTTGCTGGCACAAAACATGATAAAAATCTGGACATTAAAGCCAGCCATGCAATTATATGTTTGCACAATACATTACACTTACTATAAACACCCGAAGTACTTCAAATTAGCTTGTGTTGTTAAAATATACGTGGTATATAAGGAATGTATACTGAAATAAATAATTGTACATATTTTCCCCTTTACTTAAATAGTTAATATAAATATCACCATCTACTGGCAGAACAAAATACGTAGCAGTGTTCACAAGCTTGTAGGATCAATAAAGGTAAATACACAAATTGATTCCAGTTTACACAGCCCTTAAAAATCTGCAGCAATAATGTTAACTTCAAGGTGCCTCACACTGGCCATGTAATTTTCCCAGGTTGTTGTGTAGAGTTAGAGGTGGCTTCGTGAGCAGCTTCACACATTTCTCTAAAATTGCTCCATGTGAAAAAGATGCTCACCTTCAATGAAGAATGTTCTTAATTTGAATTTGAATTAAACTGCATACTCACTATGCTGTCTGATCCATATGAAAAGAATTTCATTTTATTGTTGTAGTTTGTGTTTGTAGTGACAGTGTTTGCAAAGAGTTACTCATATCAGTGTGAACTTTTATTATTTTCTGGTTTGGGGTTTATTTCGATTAGTAAGTATATCTCTAATTTTCATTTTGAAATACTAATGAGAAAGGATTTCTCTTATTTTCTCAAAAGTGAGGCTGGTTGGCATTTTAATGGAAATAGTAGCAAAATGTTAAAAGAGAGATATCCTGGGTTTTTATTTGCCTTTTTGTATGAGTCCTTAATATGCTCTTTTGTGCGTTCAGGCTTTTTAAATAATCCTGAAGGCTAAAGTTTTAGTAATTTTGATAAAAGCTTAGAGTTTCTTGTTCTCAGTTGCCTTTAGGAACTGAAGCTTTAAGTAAAACATTAAATGGTACAAGACTTGTCATCAAATTTTAGAGTTCGCAAAACTCAGATTGCGGAAATGAAATCTTGACCTGATTTGAGCTGAGACAAGTAAAATAGTCCTGAATAGAAAGATATTTAGAGGAAAAAAATATCAGAATATTACCACAGTTTGGATAACATGAGATGAAAAAGAAACAGATGAAAAAAAAGTAAAGCTGAGAACCTAGCAATAAGGGAGTGGAAATACTGTATGTGGAAAATAGAGATAACAGAGTAGGTTTTAGAGGAAATATCAATAAGCTAGAGATATAAAGATGTCCTCTCCCAAAGAAAAAAAGGAGAACCAGGGAGGGCAATCTTATGAAAGTCTGGGAAGAGCAGAGCATTGAGGTAAAAGTACTTATGGGCCCAGAAAGACTAGGAAGTAAAAATATGACAGAGGATGAGAAATTTGGCCAGAATTTACAGGTCTTTGAAGATTTGATCAAGATTCTTCAAAACAGAGGAAACAGTTGAGAAGGTATATTGAAATAATGTAGGACAAAGACAATAGTGCAGTTTGTTCAGGCATTATCATAGACTCGGGTCTTACAACGGTTTTAATATCCTAAATGGATTGTTACATTCCAGAAGACATCGTAGCAAAGAGTAGGAATTGATGTTGCTGACTATACCACCTGACACCACACTGATCATCAGGCAGATCTACTGTAAGATAGGTAGCCCAACAAAATCCATGTTTTATACAGACCTAATTATGAAGGAAGTTGGAGATGGTTTCTTCAAGGAAAGTAACACAAGCAGTAGTTTGTAGTTGCCACATACCACTGTGGCATGGCCTGCAGGTAAGGAGTGAGCTGAAAGTAACAGCCTTTGGAAATAAATATAAAAACATATCAAGAATTCAGAAGGGGTGAGAGACTGAAAAATAAGTTTTCTGTTTTTTTATTTTTCTAGATGACATTAATCAACATTAAATTGCAGAGCCACTTTTCCACAAAACCTCTCTTTCAATAGTTTGAAATGTAAAGCACAAAGCTTATGTTCGCGGAAGGCAATGAACAGAGTGAAATGCCCAGGGAATTTGTCTCAAGGTGATGTCTTAAGGCCTTGGTACAAAGTAGATTTTTGCAGCTCTAAAACCTTACTTATTTTTCTATGCTGTTGTTTATACACTGTCCTCATGTACTCCCTCACCCCCCAGCCTCCACGTCATTCTTTTGGTAACCATCTCTATTTTTCCTTCTTTAGCCAGAGAAGCATTTTGGAAAAACATCAGAGTTTGCAACAGATTCTTTCTGACAACTGCATTAGTACTAAATGGCCCAAGATCAGGCTGTCTTGTAGGACTAACCACCTCACCACTAGTCTTTTTGGGAAGGATTTCAGCAAGTGGTTTCACAAAACTCAATAAAAATATACAAAAATAACTGCCCTATCTAGAAAACAAAAGAAAAAATATCACCCACATTTTATTTTTTTTCAAATGAATCAACTGTTTTGTATTGCACAAAACTTTGAAAATTATCATCTTTCTATCAATTCGCTAATAATACCATCTTGATTTGTTTTTATTTTTACAAAACTCTCATTCTGGAATTAATCTACTTATTTTCAAGAGGGAAAAAGCCAGGCACGGAGGGAAGAGGTTCACACTAATTTTTGTCTTGACAGTAGGTTTGGGCACAGTTTGCTTAAGCTATTTGGCTATTATAAATTGATCCAAAACAAGGTAGTTAAGACATTTAGCTGTCTGACATTATAGGTCAGTAATACAGCCAAGGATATCACAGACTGTCACCCTAGAATTCTGCTACAGAGCATGGAGACAAATAGGCATTTTTAGAGTTCAATTCATCTGAACTGGTTTAGATTTCTAAGTCACGATTAGATGAATCATGTCCCACAAGTGACTGTTTCTCTTCCCTGACTATAAAATTCACCATACTGTCTAGCTCAGACAAATACACCCATATTAAGGAAGGATGTTTCAAATTAGGTGAGATTAATCTCACACACGGATGTTAAAGATTAGCTTTTAAAGTATAGAAGTGGTTTACAATGGAGTCAGAGATCATAGTAAGACGTTCCAAGGTATTTAAAAGCCTTGGCACTTTTAAAAACCTCACTAGTTGTCTATCTGCAGTCTTTGGTACCTAAATATTTCTACCAAGTTTTCCCATAGAAATTTCCCATGTAAGTATTCTCACAGAAAGGTCAAATGAAGTTCCTTATCCTTAAAACCAAAGTAAAGAAAAACAAATCCTATCACACACAAAGAAAATGCAAGAGTCTGAAGACCTGCGCTTTCATTCTTAGCCATATCACAAGATGCTCAGCATCTTTTAGCATCAAAGAGTTGTTCAAAAATCAAAAAGCTTTGGATTTCTTTCTGATTACAGTCCTCTCTAAAACAAACTAAGAAATGTGCTGCCTGATTTTTTTTTTTTGTGCCCGCAACTTTCCAATTCTAAAACTAACCATAACAGTCCTCCAAAATCTGTGAGAAATAGGACAAAGGCAATATTATGTATTTCATATGATAACATACTTGCATTTACTGGTATAGCACAGAAACACAAATAAACAAAAAATTATCTATTTTAGTTGAGAAATAACTATTTTGTTTATTCCAAACAATGTGCTTCAGATGATAAAAAAATTGCCTTGCAAGCCCGTATCAATACTTGTTTGAATAGAAGCATATGCATGCTATATAATAAGCCCCAAACATGTTTTGATAGCAATTAAAATACCTTGGGTGGGGGGGGTGGCTTATTTATTTGTTTGCTTTGTTTTTAAAGACTGAAATCTCTTGTAGTCTTACCAGGAAAATATCCATCACTACTACTTCTCCAGTATGAGGAATGATACCTCATTTCCTTAGCACAACTGGCAAAACAGAGAATAGATTAGTCAAGCAGCTGCCCTGCACTTTTCCTGTTGCTGGGTTCTCTGGAAGCTCCTTAGATGCTGTAGACTTTGAGACTCCTTTGCCAATAATAATCAACCAGCATGAAGATTGGAAGACACAGAAAGGGCTACTCTAGATGTCTCTATTGATTCTAATACACAGCCATCATAATTTTGCTTAACACAATTCCATTTTAAAAACATTTTGTACTACATAAAGTTTAAAATAAAATTGCAAATGTGACAATGCTCTGCTCATTCTCCTAGCTGCAGTCATAGTAAATGTACTGTGTAGTGTGTAATGGGAAATATTAGTAATGTCCAAATATTGGCTGATTTACATTACTGTCAGCTGTGTGTCATTAATACTCTTATTAAGTGCCATGAGAGGTTGGTTGAATGGGCATTAACGGCCTTCAGAGATACAGATTTTTAAAAAAGGCTGCTTGTACACCATTTTTTAAACAGCAAACATATATCTATGCAGCTGCAAGACTGTAATTTATCTTCAAGGGAGAATAACAGTTATCAAAAGTAGCATACACCACTGTTAGACTGAGGGCTTTGACATGACATTTTCTGTGTTTCTAATAGCAATGACATCTATAAAACTTGTGATGGGACACTCAGACCCCATAAATTCTTAAGATAAGACTTTCAACATTTGACACCATTTTCTAGAAGAGCTTGGCTATTTCTGACAGATTCTCACAACACTTATGGATGTGCAGGTTATGACTTGCACAGTATTAAAAAGCTCCTCTGTTATAAAAAGAATAAAGGGTTTGATGATTAATTACCAGTAGTCACCTGCTGTATTACTATCTGGATGAGAACATTAACATGGCAATAATCTCTGCAGTCTTCTGAATAAAATAACCATAAAATGCATGAAATCAGACATGCACAGAGTGAATCAGCAGTGGAATGTATGTGTACTGGCTGTGTGAGGTAAATGATCAAAGGACTATCTACACAGAGCCACCAGCTCAGTAGAGCATGAAAGACGGAAGACAGAGGAAGCCAAATGTGCACAGAGCTAAGAATGACTAAGGAGTTAAAACCTGCAGAGACAGAAAGCCAAACTGTACTGTTCCCTTAAAGGTGTAACCACCTGTCAGTCGAGTTTTGTCTGCTGAGATTGCTTCAAAGACTTTAAAAAAGCAATCAAATAAAAATGGTCAAAATGAGCTATTGTGTTAATTGCTGTGGGAATAGAGGCTGAAGCTACAGTAATTGCAGAGAAAGATGAGAAGCAAACTTTGTAGCTACTAGAATTCTATATGCTCTTTTTCTTCTGTTCCAGGTTGCCTAATAACTGCATAACGAAATCTGGCCCTTAGGCTACAGAAAGTGGTTCTCTTGGCTGATACATTTCTCTCCAGTTGAGTTGAAAACTATTTAAAATTTGCCTTTTCTTCTGTACTGCTACATTTTCAGCCACATTTTGCACATGGGACAAAAGTAGCAAGTAATCATATCCACTCTGTTGAAGCAAGTTTCTAATTAAGCAAAGTCCAGTGCTGTGACTGCCACCAAGTTAGTGGACATTCTGAATCCTACTTTCAGCTTTTGTATTTACACTATTGTTCAAAATAGTTTTTAAAAAAGCAATTTCTAGATTTGGTGTGCAGGATATAAGAAAAAAAAATCTCACTGAACAAGGATCTAAATAGCAAGAGTTGAATTCAGTGTTGACAGCAAATCTATGCTGAACACTGTCTGAAGGAAAACAGATTGGGTAGGTATTGTTCAACTTCTGATGTCCAGATTCCCAGTTACTTAAACAGGTTTGAGTTTTCAGCAAAGTTTAATTGACACTTGATTGAATTCTTGAGAGGTTTGCATCTCCTAAGATGACAGAATTTATTCATGAAATACTAAGGCACATACTTAAGTTTTAAACCTGGCCACCTCAGCAGAACAGTCCACTGGATTTGCACTCATACATAAAATTAAGCAAATACTGAAATGACCCATATAAGAATTGTATTACAAAATACTGACTGAAAACATGAAAAGTAATTGTAAATTTTGTCTTGGGGTGACTGTATGATGCCTGTATCCCAAATCGTCTGTTCTGTTGGTGTTGAATATTAAATTCTGCAACTTTAAGACTGGTTCCAGGAGTGAAGTGGGAGAAAGAAGAAGTGCAGAGTTTGTTATCAGAGACTGCACTGACTCCCCCGCATTCCTGCTCACAGACTGTGTTGTCTGTGGTGGACAGTGAGAGAGAGCTCTCTTTCTTGTTTTTGGTTAGATTTTTTCTGGCTAGTCGAGGCAGAGAAGCTCCCTGGACTGTTTTTTCCCCTTTTCCTTTTTTCTGGAACTGTTTGAACCTGCTCTGGACTGAAACATCCAGAAGAGCATCGGGAACTCACACCTGTGGCCCACCAGGCCTGGCCTGGGCCGCGCCATTTCCCAGCACCGAGGGACTGAGAGCACCTGAGTGAGCCGGGCAACCACGGAAAGAACTCTTCTAAATCTGTCATCTCTTCGGAACAGCGAGAGGTTTTGCTGCTTGGTATTGTTCACTTTTGTGCTGGGAGGTGTATTGCCTGTTGAATAAACAGTTTGGTTTTTTTCCACTTCTCTCTGAGGAAATTTATTTTTTTTTTTTTCAGAGCCGATTGAATCTCTTCAATCTCTTGAATCTCTTTCCTAGAGGGACCCCATTCAGAGGTTTCCTCCCAAATTTGCCCTAAACCAGGACAAATTTGTTGATAACTCTGGTACAACTATTTTCTTGATTTCTAAGACATTTAGGGCAAAACCCCTTTAAATCAGTGTGATATCACTGAGGAAAATATTTAGTTAAAATTATTCATTCATCATGGTACTCTAAGATATCTTTACAATTTAGACATTTGTTTGCAAATAGACGTTTATATACTGCTCCTACATTCAATCCTTTCTTAGCAGAACTCATCAAGTCTGTCAATCCTTAATACACATACATACCTATATACATATATATATATGTATAAACATCTGTTTTATCACATTAACACAATATAACATAAACATTTCCCAAGCACCCGTCCATTTGGGTCATCCCACCATCCTCTGTCTCCATAACAAAATGTAAGTACCAGAAGCCAAGGTGTGTCTAAGCCACTGAAAGATTAAAGCTAAATCCTTCTTTAGCAGAGGCAGAGGACAGTCATTCCCACTCTCAATGGAGGCACCAAAGCAGAAAACATAACATTTTACAGAAATTAATCAAGCTATATGTGAACAGAAGGATCTAGGACAGTTTCCTTGATATAAGGTTTAAAACAGACCAATACCCAGATTAGCACTCTCTTTAGCCATTTTGTTATAGAATTTAAAAGAAAAAGAGATTTAGGAGGCCAAAGATGGAGAGAGAGGTGGAAAGACCAGGCAGAGCAGATGCTCTCACTATTTTTATCCATGATTTCTTTCAAAGAACAAAGCATTTGTTTTCAGAAAAAAAATGGGGTTTAGTTTTCTCTTGATCCCTCTCCCAATACTTATAATTTTTTGCCTCAGATGCGGGTGGGATGAACAGAAAGTTTGGGGATTTTTCTGAATAAATTTGTCCCCACAAGAAAAATATAATTTTTCTTAAAGTAGACATTCAAAAGTAAGACATTCAAACAACCATCCTCTCAGCCTCTCTGCTGATAGAGCTTGTATCTCTGAAGTCCCTGAAGATCTGTTAATCTCCCATCAGCATGTTCTCATTCTTTAGAGGTTATTCTATATTAAAGGTCAAAAACTGTGCAACTTGATGGATGAGAGTTGACTCTGAGTTCCAGTCCAACCTTAAAAGCATGTGCTAGATGAAATGTTAGACCAATTGTATGACTAATTGTTTGAAAGGAGTAATTGTGACATTAGTGTAAATCATGAAGTTTAAGTGATTGCCAGTTAAGAAGTAAATAAGGCTGAGAAGGAGAAAAAAAATTGATTAAAATAATGGGTAATTAATCAAGAAAAAGTTTAAAAACTCAAAAGTCTTGCTGTCTCAAAAGTTATCCTTCAAAAAGTACCAAATAATATTTAGGCAAACACTTGCATATCAGATTAGAAGAACCATAGTATTAGAAAAAGTGTGCATTTATCTATCCCAGAATTCCCATTCTGCATAGAACTAAGCCTAAATGCTGACTTACAGACATAGTTATGTTTCTGTTTTATGCTAGTTCCTTGAACCCAGTGAGTGGGATATTATCATCATGGCAACACCAAGCTCAGACAGTAATAATTAGAACTGAGAGTCAATATGGAAAGTCATACAAGTATGATTAAAATGTAGTATTTTAAAATGTAGTTTGACTTTACAGGGTTTTTACCACTTAGAATTTGTGTTCTACTACTATTCAGGCATTTACATTTTTGTTTATGGACAGATATTAACAGAAAGACAATGCTCCTGTCCAAAGTTCGAATTCTGGATGTGAAAAATTTCAGCTTGCATAGTCAGTCATATGGCTGAAAGCTGATACTTTGTTACCTTCCACACACTATTGATTTTTCTCTCTTATGGACTGTCTTCTCACTAATTAATATATTTATCTAACTGATTTGCTGACATTTATTTCACTGCTTAGATAGCATCACATAAATAGCTCTGTCACAATAAATTGGACTTAACACAAACCTAGAATTAAACATGAAGTGTTCACAGAATCAAAATACAATAATTTTACTTTGACATTAATTTAGGAGAAAAAAGAAGGAAGAATATCTAAATTAAGATTGTTTTAATTTAAAATACTTGACCCTAAAAATGGCCATTTTTTTTTTTGTAATCTGCAAACAACTTAATAGATTCAAGCTGTAATTTTGAATTACTTTGAAGACTTTCTCATCCGTTTGCCAATAGCATGGTAATAATAAAAATTCTAGTTATAATGACAAATTACTGCGCAGAACTTATTTTCCAGTCTTATAAGAATACATTGTGGAAACTTATGCACACAAACACCTAGGAGGAAATGTATTTAGTGCTTTGAGAAACAATTACGAATACATATTTTCTCATATGAGCTTTTAATTAAAACACCTTAACTTTTTTATAAATCTTTGGGGGAAAACCTAATAAAAATGGTGATAAACTTTTTTTTTTTATAGGATAAAGCTTTCACAGAATGTAAAAAAGTCAAAACTGAATTCTTCTCAGCATGGAAAACTGTCATGGAAGGAAAATTCTAAAAATGGCATGAATTTACAGAGCTGTGAAATTATATGGGCTGATATGGACTGCAGCATTTTTTGTTTCCCAAATCAAATCATGGAGGTAGATTGTTGATTCATTTGTTTTACCAGGAGCAGTTTTTCTTGATCTTTCTGTCACAGGGAAAATATGAAGTTAGTTAATTTCTATCAAAAAATCTAGGGCTGTGAGTGAATATACGTTTTTCTAGCAATTCAGACTGTCAGTTTTAGCAAAGTAAAGAGAGGAAGCAGCAAACTCATGTTCTGCCAAATGCACAACTGTAGCAAAGAAAAGAGCACATACAAATATATATGCATATATTTGGGTGGGTTCATCTTCAGAGATATGTCTTTTATATAGCCAGCCTGAAGCGCTTCAGTGGAATATAAATTTTGCTTCCTAAAGTCCAAGAAGCTTTAAAGGTTTCCTAAATTAGGCAGCCAAAATCATTAATCTCCTTAGAAAAATTTGGCAAACCACTGAATTCATATTGACACAAGAACTAGGAGGTAGCAGACTCAATTAGCAAAACCATTTCTCTGCTCTGATGGCTTTGCTCTTTCTCTCCGAAATCACCAGGGTAACACTGACTTTATCGCAATCACAGACAAAGAGCTAATGTTTCAGGATGGGAACAAACAACTATTGATAAAATAAGTACTGAACCAAGCCTGAATCCAAACATGAAGTCATCCTGCTTTCCAGGTTCGGGTGAGCTGCAGTCCTGCTCCTGATCCTGGCACTGATAGTCCAAAGCTAACCAGGGCCAGCCTTGGCTGCAGCACTCAGTGCACTCAGACCCAGCAGTGAGAGAAGAAGAGGTTAATGTCCTCACTTGCTCCTAGCCACCCCTCTGCTGGGGGAGGAGGGAGTCACCAAAAGAAGCAGGGTCTTGCAAGAGAGTGTGATACCAATTAGCTGCGATGAGACCGTGTGGTCTCACCTTTGACTTCCTGTACCTTAAAGGTACAGCAGACAGCTTGGTTATTAATGGTTTTGTTAATTACCTTATGGAGAAGGAAATCTGTGATTCTGATGTACCTGTTATGCATCAGATATTACAAAGATGACTCCAAATAAAATAAGGGTTCCTAACTTTGTAGATTATAAGGAATGACTGGACAAGACAAATAAAACTTGGTTTCCACAGACACACTCAGGACATTTTTCACTCACAATACAGCTGATTCTCACACCTATTTACTCACAAACTGTGCTCTGCTAATAGTCCCAGCAGGACAAGTAAGCTCCTATTTACTCAGCAAAAGCAAGGATGGTTGTATTCGACCATTTTCATTCCTTCACATCACCAGTTTTATGGTCTATCACCTTCACAGCATTTTGCTTTCACACTATACCTCACTGTCAAACAAAACTTGAAAAAACACTTAAGCCCTGGGACTCAATAAGGTTTCTATCCTATTTGACAAATCATTAAATCAGGTAGACTGTTCTCTAATGGATGTTTTCTCAAGACATATTTTCTTCACAAGTTGCTTGTCTTCAGATTTTAAGGCCACCTAATGACTGAAGCATTTTTAGCCATACTTTGTACACTGTACCATTTTAAGTCAAATAATTGGATGAGAGAATAAATCAAATTAATGGAAGAAAAAAATGCTGAAAAGACAATTATTGAAAAATATTGAAAAGTTAATTGAAACCTCTTCTTTTCTTTGTTAGAAAGAAATCTCATATGTATTCTTTTTCTAACTCACTCACTTTCCGTTGTTTATTCTTTGTTTGTCTGTTACTTTAGTTTACAAAAACATCCCTGCAAATACTGGGGGATTAAATGCTGATTAAAATGTAGAGCCAATGAAGATTTGGTTTAGTTAGATTCACTGCCTTTCCCCTGTCTAAATCTATATAAACCAAAAGAGTAGCACTCCATGTGAGAAAACTCTGCCATGCTCAGCTTATCTAAGAGTGATTATGTTTTTCATATACAAGGGCTTTACAAAGGTTTAGCAAACTGAGATAGAACTGTTCATTATTATTAAGATAGATATGGATTTTCTAGGTTGGAAATGGTTTTTCCCCTCTCCTTAGCAGGATCTGGAGAACACAGAGTACTGCTATTGGGCAGCACAGCTATGGCCTCCACGTCTTCTCTGCTTTATATCAGTAAGGCAAAGCATCACACCGGCCCTGTACAAATCAAAACGTGTAAAATTAGTTACTAAAGAGTTTTCTTTAATGAATTAAACTATGTCATATTTTAATTAATGAAAATTAATAAAAGTCAAGATAAAGGAGATAGAATTCAAAGTTAGGCAGCGTTGTACTCTCATTGCAATCTATGTATAATCAAAGTCCCTTAACCTACAGCACTGACATATAGAAACTAATACTCACAACTACAATATTCAAATAAAGAAGACTAATATTTGATTCAGAGTTCTGTTGAACTTTCTTGTGTGGTTTTTTATACATCTTCCATGCTTTCAAAAGCAAACCTGAATTTCTGAAGCTTCTCAGATGTAGTTTGTTCCTGATTTGTGTTTAGGCTTCATCTCCATGTTCATTGGACTGTGAGATAAAAGATTTTCAGCACCTCAGAAAATTAAGCTATACATTTCAGCATGTATATAATACCAAATATTAGATAATCAATTAGGAAAATACATCCTTGTCTTTTTGTGTGTGTAATTGTGTCTGTATGTCATGAGTCTAAGATATTTGTGAGCACCTGTAAGTAATCAGCTTTTCCACCTGCGAAGGGGGGACAATTATTCTTTCTTTGCAAGTAGCATGAGATTTAGCTTAATAAATTCTGGCAATTGGTGTGAGATGTTCTTAATTAATAACTACATATTGTAAGTAGTAAGGTTAATTTTCCCACTATGACAGAAATCAATCACTGTTAAATCTCTTCTATCTGGATAATGAGGTAATCTTGAATTTTTTGATTTGGCTAAAGTAGTCACATTGCTACCATATGTTGGAAATTTATGAGACTACAGTAGAGACAACAGAATGTCCCTGTGCAGACTCCAAAGGACTGAAAGAGCCTATAAAACTATGCCAAGTTTTAATCCTTTTTTTCATTATTCTTCCATTTAAATCAATAATGTTAGTCTAGAAGATCATTTATTATCCTATTTCATAGAATAAAGCCCATGGTTCTCCTCATGAAGTGCTATTGTGATGTTGAGTAACATCATTATTGTTACTCAATAATTGTAATTGAGTAGCAACATCATTGTTACTTTTTAATGAAGTGCTATCTTAAAATATCAAAAAAGTGATTTTATGACCACAAACTTTATGCCTGATTACAACATTATTTTTTTTTCCATTAGAATGACTGGGATTCAGAAATTGTCCATTTTTGAGTCCATTAAGCATCACATTTGTGATTTTTAAGCAGGCATGTAAGGATGGATATTTAAGTTAGAATGTGTGGAAGACTAGCAAACCAAGACTTATTTTTGAGGCCAAATCCTATATACCTGAATGCTTACATCTCTCCTACACAGGCAATATGCAGTCAGTTGGCTTTTATTCAAAATTCAATTTACTTACTCTACCACTTTCTATTAATGACATGAAACATGCAACAGTATTGAGTGCTGTTTGTGGACAGCTGGATAAGCAATCCTCTTTGAAGAAGGGAACGCATACTTTCATAACATGGGAAATTCAAGCTTTCACATCATTTTTGGAGTTTTAGACCATATGCTGCTGAGCTCAAAGGTAACCAGGTTGAGCTTTCTGTGTCAAACTCATTATCTCTCAAAACAAATGTAGTCTCATGCTTTCTGAAAACAGGAGATGGAAGTCTCAGCTTTCAGTCAAAAGTCTGGTTTGTTCATAATTAGGACCTGTAACAGTGCAGAACATTATCTTTTAAAAACAAAATCAACTATTTTTCCTATTGTTTCAAGGATCTTTCAAGTTTCTCTCTCATTCTTGGCATCTTATTGCCAGCAGTTACACATGTACAGCAGTTTTAATAGGAAAGAGAAATGTCACTGGAAGGTGGATTTATCTAATTTGCCATTATGTACTGTTTGAATTTCTCCCTGCACGCTATCAGTATAAAATAGCTATGATGAGGAGGGATTTGGCTGCAGAGAGGGATGCCAGCCAACCCCTGAGGAGAATGTAGGCAGGCAGCGATTGGCCAGTCACCTGGGTGGTCAACCAAATCATAGCCAATCAGGATCACAGTGGAATCTTTTCAATAACCTATATAAGAGCTGTGCACTCCATTAAAGATCCCTCTGCTGCAGGAACTTCAATGTCGTGTCGCCTCCCCCGACCGTGACAAATAGTTAGTTACAAGTTAATGAAAAATTTGGCTTTGCACCGTTAATTGAATGCTTTATACAGAAATACAATGGCCTAGGAAATGGAGAAGGATTCCTCACTTCCAAAACCAGGCATTTCTTCCTCCCCAACTCTCTTATTGCTTTCTACTCTATAACTTGTTTTCCTTGTTTATTGCCTCTGATCCTCCCTACCTTTCTTTGTATTTGTTTTCTCTCTTGCTTTATTAATTGCACTATATTAACTTCATAGCTAAGGTCAGTTCCATCTCATTTGGCCAGGGACAAGCCTAATTCTGCAAACAGCATTCCCCATAGGAACCTTAAGCAGTTTTCAAGGCTGTGATGTTTGTGTACAGAACTGAACAGCCAAATATTTCTTCCTGATAAACTCACAAGTTTTCTCTTTTCTTAATTTAGTTGTCCTAATTTAGACTGCCGTCCTTCCTTAACAGTATAAGTCACCATTAATCACAGAAATAAGAATTTCCTCATACTATGACTAAGTGGGCAAGCCTAATCTTCTCAGGATTTTGTCAGATAATTTTACTGTTTTCATAGCCCTGAAACTTTATAGAGCACTTTAAACTGTATTAAAAAATGATTTAACGAGACATAAAGTTCTAAGTATCTGAGCCATCAAAGAAAGCAAGTCTTAGGAGCCTAAGTAGTTCAGTACTATAAGAGCTGAATGATATATAACTAACTTCATATTGTGTGTCACACCATTCCTTCACAGGAAGCCTGGGACAGAGAATTGAATTTGACCTTCATAGACTCAGTCAAGGACCTGATGGCACTTGGTGGGCATCTTCTAAATAAACATTTCT
>VZTT01022740.1:8161-21412 GCA_013400855.1 Buphagus erythrorhynchus
GTTTTGTCCTGTCCCAAAATGCATTTATTAACACCCTCCTAGGGAAAAAAAATATCTCACAAAAACTTCCCATCCCCTCATACTTTCTATCCATATAAGTAGCAAGAGATTCTAAAAGATCTACAGATCTACAGATCTACATACTCTAAAAATACTACACAGAAATGTATTGCTCNACTACACAGAGATGTATTGCTCAGGGCTAAATCAGCTGGGGAGGAAACACTGAAACCTGAATTCTGTAGCTGAGCCACGCTTTCTTTCCTACAATCACAACAAAGTGGTAAGCCTTAGAAATTGGTTGGCAATGAACTAATATTATGGACAGCAATCATTTTCTTACTTACCTGCCATGTATATTCTAGAAGAGTTAGCAGTCCAGTGATATGTTGGATGACTTAAAATTAATGAATGGTGTTCTGAGCAACCTGGTCTAANAGGGGAGCAGAAGTCCACCTGCAGATCATGGAGTCACAGATGGTGTCTTTCTGGATGTGTCCTTAAAGAAGACGTGACCCCATCAGACCCTCTGATGAGTAAGGTTCGTGACACAAACAGTGGCCCATGAAGGAAGCCAGTGCTGGAGGAGGTTGTCTGGTAGGAACTGTGTATCCACANATCAAAAATGTGCCTCCTCATAGAAGAGTGTTTGAACTAGAAAACATTTAATGATCTCTCCTATCCCAAAATATTCTACGGTTCTCTGAATCTGTGATTCTACTCCTTTCAGTTCTGCTTCTGGAGCAATATGACAATTTTCTCTTTCTAACTTTGGACATAAAAACATAATTTAGTGTTGCCACTTGCTTAGTGGCATAGAGTGTGAGTAATTCACTGACTGAATCATTTTTTATTTTTCATGTTGTATGTAATTTTAACCCATAAAGAAATCTGTTGTTTGAAAGGCACCATAGAAGAAAAGCACCAATCAACATGAGTAACAGAGCAAGAACTGGAGCTTTAATTTAAGCACAAACTACTGAACTGCAACTAATGCCAAACTGACTGCTGGCCTTCCTTAACTGGAGATTTAATTAGAAGAACAAAGGGAGCAAACAAAGTACATGATTTGACATTCCATTTGAGATGTAGTACAGTACAGTGGTCTTGTAAATAAAATGAAAAAGAAATTAATAGGACTTCTAAACTTAGAGTATTTTCTTGCAGATAAGAATGAGTACAGTAAAAGGCTGAGCTTTCCTAAACAGAGTTATAGAGTGTATTTAAATACGCATCAAATACACAGAAAACAAAGGAAAATTAAGCCACAAATAGTTAATTTTGCTTATGTATATATAAATGGGAAATTTTTTAATTGTATCACCTCATATAGAAACAATTCCACACTCTTCCTTCACCTTTTTCTACATGTGACAAATAATATTTTTTTTGATATATAAAGATTACTTCAAAATATATATTTAAGGAAGGATATAAGCTTTTCTATGGTGCTTCTTAGAGATAAGTTCTTCACAAATATAAAGGAATTTATTTTTAGAATATATTTATTAGACAGAATTAAACTCATTCATAGTACCTTTTTTAAGATGTTTTTAAGAAGGGGGGGAAACTGTTGCACAGCAGCAGCTGGGACAGAAGAGTGAGAATATGTGAGAACAATTCTGCAGTCAAGGTCAGTGAAAAAGGAGAGGGCACTCCCAGTGCTGGAGCTGAGATTCTCCTGCAGTCAGTGATGAAGACCATGGGGCAGCTGNTGAGGCAGGCTGTGCCTCTGCAGCCCATGGACATCCACAGGGGAGCAGAAGTCCACCTGCAGATCATGGAGTCGCAGGTGGTGTCTTTCTGGATGTGTCCTTAAAGAAGATGTGACCCCATGGAGACCCTCTGATGAGTAAGGTTCGTGACACAAACAGTGGCCCATGAAGGAAGCCAGTGCTGGAGGAGGTTGTCTGGTAGGAACTGTGTATCCACAGGTGACCCATGCTGGAGCAGTCTGTGAAGGATAAGAAAAGACACAAACTGGAGCCATTTGTGAAGAACTACAGTCTGCTGGAAGGATCCATGTTGGAGAAATTAATGAACTACTATCTACCATGGCTGGGATCCCATGCTGGAGCAGAGAAAGCACATGAGGAGAAAAGACTGTCAGAGAGACTCTTTGGCAAAGTGCTTCCAACACCCATTCCCTATGCCCCTGTGATGGGAAGAGTAGAGAATTTGGGAGTCAAGTTGTTGCATTAACAGTATAGAAATTTGTGAGAGAATAAAGCCCTCTTCATTACAGCCAGTCCTCAGAGATCAGAGGGGCTGAGTGCCTTAATTTCTGATTATAGACAATTTAGCACTGTCAGCCTGGTTCAGCTCAATTTTTTGCACAATCACAGATCAGAAATAGTGCAGCTTACCAGCTCTGTACTACAGGTCTGGCCATGTTCAATAAGAACGTACACAATCCATATTCACAGATAGCAGATTTTATGGGAGCAACAGGAAGGCAGGTGGTGATCGTTGGTGATAAATGCACTAACTACAGAGTGTTAATATGTGTCATGACAGAATGTATAGTAATAGAGCTCTAATAATGAGGTGAGAGATAGATTAGATAGAAAGATAGATAGATAGATAGATAGATAGATTAGATAGATAGATAGATGGTAGATAGATAAATAGTTTACCAATTCTTCTCCAGTGCAGTTGGAAGCACAAAGCTCACCAAAAAGTGAATCTTCTGGGGAGGAGGAGAGAAAAAATCTGTTAACTGATTCTGAGCAATCAGAAGTGCTTCCCTCTCTCTCTTTTTGCCACAGCTCCCCCTTCTGTACTATAATTTCTGTCCCTGCCCAAAGGGGCAACATAATCCCATGTTACAGATAGAGTTTTGGAGGTTGTGGTCTTACATATAAGGCATTTTGTATTTTCATTTGAATTCTGAGGGGTGTGAAAGTTAATATGCAAATAGGATTTAATGAGGGTCTCAGTTATTTTCAGTCAGAATTTATAGTTGATTGAAGAGATGGAATAAACTCTTTGGTCCTCCTACAGCCACTAAAGTGGCAGTAAAAGCTGTCTGACCTTTTTCAGACAGTCTTTCCATGCACCTTTAACTCCTTAAATGACCGGATTTATAACAAGGCTTGCTTTTCAGGTTGAAAGAAGAATAAGGCCAAAGGCTGTTAGAGATGTGTGGGTGCTTTCTGAGCCTCCACTTCCCACCAGACACTCTTCAATTGTTAGAACCTTGCTCAAGCCAGGGGACCAACTCATGCTCTTTTCAACCAGCCTTCACCAATTCTTCAAATTATTCACCAACGTAAAGCCTCTTTATAGAAAATCTGACAATTCACCACAAAAATTGAACTCATAAAGATGGGGAGGGGGAATGTGCAGCTTTTTAGGTTTTTTCTTATTTCTTATTATCCTACTTCGATCTGATGGTGAAATATTAAATTAATTTCCCCTAGCTGAGTCTGTGTTGCCCATGACAGTAACTTGTAAACAATCTCTCTGTCCTTATCTTGACCCACAAGCTTTTTATTTTCTGCCCCTATCCAGATGAGGAAGAGAAATGATAGAAAGCCTTTGTGGTGACCTAGTAGTCAACCCACCACAATTATACCTAGAGAAATCTTCATGCTATGGAGAAAACATTGAAATAGAGTGATGAAGAAAAACTTGATAGCCTAGCCCCTGATTTACTATGGAGTTTTTTTGTTTGACGTTTTTCTGTTTGTTTGTTTCTGAGCCTCAGCATTCTAACACTGCAATATTTTCCAATTACACTTCTCATTCAAAGTGCATTTCAAATGCTTAGTGGTTTTGCTTGTGGGAACCCTGATTTTCAGTTTAAGCACCAGGGAATGAGAAATGCACAGTTAATGATCACCTGTGAAGAGTTATATTGAAATAATTTGTTCAGCATCACATTAAAAATCTACAGAGGAATCGAGGAAATAATTGAACATTCAATGCTGACATCCAGGTGCCTCAGCCATTTCTTTCTGAGTTGTATTCATTCACTTTGTAATTTCAACAAGAAAAGAGACTGGGTACTGATAGCACTTAGAGCTATGCTGCTTCAACCGTCTAAAATGGATTTTCATTTGTGTTGTCACAGTTTCTAATGTTTCTTTGGCAAGATTAGCAATATAACTTCATTTTTTCCCTCTTTCTTCCTAGAATTTTAAAACTATTCCTACCAAAGAGTAAACATACCATTATTTGAAATCATTTAGCTCCTCTACAATGGTTGCTTGCAGGGCTGGATCTTTGCAATCACTGCAAACACCAGCTGTAGTAAGTAAGGCAATTATAAGCAGCAATAGGTGGCTTTGTTTAACACTTTGTTAGTATGGTGAATGAACGCCGGAGGGAGGGAGTCTGGTCCTTGTGTAGCAGTATTTTTTGTTTGGCTTGATTTGCTTTTATAAGATACCAACTCACTCACTGAAATTTGATACAATGAGTAATAGCCATACTTGGCCCTATGGTAGAATCATTGATTCTGAGGAAATCCTTTAGTTAAACGTATACCCAAAAATGGTCTAGATTGTTCTCATAGCAAATTATTCTGGAATTTGTCTAGAAATTAACAGAAGGCGAACTCTCCTTTGTTTATAATTATTATTTTAAATGATTGCAGAATCATATTTATCATTGCATATTAAAGTTCTACCTCAAGTCTGAATGAAACAGCCTCCCTTTTTTCCCCTCATTCTTCTGATTCAGAAGCAGGCAGAAATTTAATCCTTCAAAGTAACCTTCATTTTGTTGTTGTGTGCCCTTTCAGAGGTCGAAAACTTTGAAGAAAGTGAGAGTAGAAATCTTACTAATCTCCCACAATCAAATCACATTCCAGAAGTAATTGCTAAGGGGGTTTATCTGATAATATCTGGCAATTTTATTATGATCATATGTGAAGAATAGCTTTCAAGATATAAAACATTAGTAGAAATAGGGGGTTTTTGAGTATATTTTGAGGCTTATTTCTGATCCAAATGTAACATGTTGCTTACCAAAAGCTTTTTGTCCAAAAAATAATGGCAGTATTTACTTTTTTGTTTGTTTTTTGATACAAAAACCTGTTCCAAGAACTCATTAATACAGAAAAAAAATAATACTTTCTTAAACCTTTCTCACATTCACTTTTTCTGATTATCATTTCTCCCAATTAAAAGCCCCAAACAAAAATATGATGCGCAAAAATGAATTCTGATTGTAGAAATCTCACAGAAAGCGTCAGCCAAACTCAGCTGTAAGAGTTACTCAGCTTCTGGAAGTAGCACACAAGAAACACGAGACAATTCAGTCATGATGCTGCAGATTGAACAAAAGACTGCAAAAAAAGTTACAAAGGTGTCCTCCAATGTTTAGTGATATCTCTGTTTAAATGAAAACTCTTTTAGTAAAAGCATTCTGTAGAAAATGATATTTTGAACTTCTACCATGAAGTTAAGAAGGCATGTTGAATCTTTATCTTCTTCTATCAAGCACATTAATAAAACAAACATTTGTCTTTAAGAGAATGTCCAGAATATCACATTTATTTGGATGATAAAGGATCATCATCATTTATTCCTAAAGTATTTATTTTCTGTGGGTTTTTTTTGTATTGTTATCTAGAACTAGAACCAGAGTTGCACACACGAGCAGTTAAAAAAAAAAAAACCAAAACAAAACAACTTCTCCAAGCTCTATATTGTCTTATCTACTCAGATTTCTGTAGAATTCATATGATGCGTAGATGCATTTCTGTATCCCTGTCCTTTGCAAATACAGTATTCTTAATTTAAAAATTAGGTGTTCATTATGGTTGTAACTATGTACCCAGAAACAGATGAACAGTGGGGATTATTTTTCAGTCCATAACAACTTCTCACTGACATTTCTTTCTCCTCAAACATTTTCCCTGTACCAGCATGGCTCCTTCCATGGGCTGCCATTACCTCAGAAGGGTATCCAACTCCTGCACCACGGGGTCTGACACAGGCTGCAGTGTTGGTATCTGCTCCAGTGTTGTCTTCTCCAAGGGCTGAAGGAGAACCTGTGGTTCAGCACCTACAGCACCTCCATCCATGCCTTCACTTTGGTCTCTGCAGTCTTGTTCCTCATACTTTTGCTTTTTCCTCCCTCATTCCTCACTGCCTGTGCAGCATTTTGCCCGTTCTCAATTACGTTTTCCTGGCGGTGCCACCACCATGACTGGCACAGCCATGCCCTGAGGCAGGTTGGCTGGAGCCAGCTGGAGCCCTCTGTGTCTGGCACAGGGCAGCCTCAGCCATTCCTCACAGAGGCCACTGCTGGAAGCTCTCTGCTACCAGCCCCTGGTCACCCACACCCAGAACTACCACACAGCATCGACACAGTCACTGGTGAACAAACCTGCCATGCCTGAGAATCTGCCAAAGGAGGAACAGTGTCAATAAGGAGGCAGAAATGGGTTTCATGCAAGTACTGATTCTTTCATGTCTTTAACATTTCACAGAAATCAGAAATAAATGTTATTCAACTTGAAGGATAAAAAACATTTTGAATATTATGTAGATAAGGTAAATGACAATAGAAAGACACTTAAAATGTGGAACAAAAGATACATTCTGATAAAATGTTGCTTCTTTATTTTTCTTATTTAGTGTCATTTGAGACAGTTACTTTCGGTAAGAATTACAACTTAAAAATACCACAGTGAATATGTAGAAATCCTCTATTATATTTTTTTGCCTAATATTTCATAAGTTGTGTTTGAAGAATAAAAATCAACAGCTTAAAACAGGATGTAACATTCTAAACTTGTTTTATGATGGTTTCTCCAGTTCTCAAGTGCAGATTGCCAAATTACTCTTTCCATTGTAATAGAAATGTTCCTGCAACTTCTATTTTCTTTGTATTTTTTGTCATGATTTTTTGTTATAGAACAGAAGTGGTTTCTGAATTTGTGCAATAAGTAGCACACTTAGTTGTTGGAAGTATGTTTGTTTCCTTCGTACTGAGTTATGTGTACAGAATACATTCCATCAACTATATATAATTTAGGGAAGAATACATATAAGTGTGTTTAAAACTGGCCTTTTAAAGTCACCTCTGTTCAGAAATGCTATTGTTCCAGAGGTTGATATAGCAAGCATTTCTCATAAAAATGATGGGGCTTGTTTTATCAGAAAGCCATGTTAAACATCACCTTTTATAAATGTTAAAATGGATCAAAGTAGTCAACATCTGACCTTTCAAGAGATTGTTTAAACTTACCAGGCTGCATGGGAAATTACATGCTGGAAAGAATAAATAGAAGTTTCAGGACTGTCATCTGAATGGAATGAAGAGTGCCATATAAACTGTTCTGAGTTGTGTTCATCTAGTCAAATGTGGACAATTATGACTCACATTTATACAGCTGAGTTAATCCTGTAGACTTCTTGCATAATGATGGAGAATATTAATGATGGAGAATATGGCACCTCCACTGCTGTTTAATCAAAGTCCTGACTCCCTGGTCAGTTGTACCAGAGCGATTCATGTCAACTGTTTTTCGGGCCAGACCCTCTAAAGCTGACTGGTGGCATCCACACTTCCTGGATCGTCATTCAGCTCCAGATTCTAGGCCTATAGATTTAGGTGTCTAAACAAACAGGGTAAGTGCAGCTGCCATCAACTAGATGGCTTGTTCCATTTGGGATTTCTTCTGATGTCCAGCTACAAACCTGGGCACAAATCTCCTTTTGGGCCTCTGCCTTTTGGTAATAGATCTACTGATCTATTACCCTTGAACACCAATAGGAGATCTCTGTCTTTTCTGAGCAGCAGCTGAAGACGAGGCAAGATTCCCAGGGGAATATCACATGACACTAGCTTTCCACATAGGGGCAACAATGAAATTAGGCCTTATGCCCAGAAATTTATGTCACTATTATAAACCTTGTGACATGTTTTTCAACCCTAAGTAGGCCCCCTGGATTCCATAGAATATCTTAAATGATATTAGGTGCATATGTTTAGACAACTGAATCCCACACAAATCGCCACTGACTCTAAAGAGATAGCATTACTTTTAGGTAGAAACCTACATTAGACACCTATATTTTCTGTATTTATAGGTTATTTTCATGTATATATTCTAAATATGGAAATTCAAGTAAAATTAATATAATTCTGCCTGTGTGGTAATTGCATTTATAGATTTCACATTTATTAACACCCTTATCTGATGACACTGTTGAATTATACACCCTAAACATTTGAGAGGGGTTGAAAGAAAGAATGAAATAATACTTTCAGGACCCATCTGTTCATTGTGCATCAAGATTTAAACTGATACATCCATGAAACACAATTCCAGTAGGAAAAAAACAACACTGAAAAAATGTGGACCCAGAATAAGAAGAAAACACTGGAAATCCTTCATAAGTAACAACAGCTACCAATATTGCAAAAGGATAACTGCTTAATATTTAAAAAGTGATTGGAAGAGAATAATAGACAACTCCTGCAGCAATTCAGACAACATTTTTTTGAAAACTTATTAAGCTGTGTTGTCCAGTTGTTCTTTGGATCCTAATTGTAAGTGATTCTAATCTCACAGATTCACAGAACCACAGAATCACAGAATATGTTGAAGTGGGAGGAACACCCAAGGATCATCAAATCCAGTTCCTGGCCCTGCACAGCACTGTCCCCAAGAGTGACATCACGTGCCTGAAAGCATTGTCCAAACACTTCTTGGGCTCTGTTGGCTTGGTGGTGTGACCACTTTCCTGGGGAGCCTGCTCCATGTCCAAACCCTCTGGGTGAAGAACATTTTCCTAATACCCAACCTCAATCTCCCCTGATACAACTTCAGGCCATTCTCTTGGGTCCTGTCACTGATCTCCAGGGAGAAGACATCAGTGTGTGTCCCTCCTGTTCTCCTCATGAGGAAGTTGTACCTTCAGTCTCCTCTTCTCCAGGCTGAACAGACCAAGTGACCTCAGCTGCTCCTCATACTGCTTCCCCTAAAGGTCCTTCACCATCTTTGTTGCCCTCCTTGGGACTCTCCCTAATAGTTTAATATCTTTCTTATATTGTGTTGACCAAAACTGCATACAGAACTTGACAAGAAGCTGCACCAGTGCCGGGCAAAGTGGGACAATCCCCTCCTTTCTTGACCATGAAAAAGTATATGACACTGAATATACACTTTTATTAAAACTTTAAAAATAATTTATGAGGCACTGTCAGCTTTGTCCTGTAACTGCTGTCTCTTTAAATCCTCTATGGGATTCTTTGTTTCCTCCAGTATTAAAACCCTCAGACCAAGGCTCTTACTGACAACACTTTAAATATTTATTATTTATACCATGATTTTACAAAGCCCAAACACATACAGCTACATGCAAAATATGCACATAAGCACATACACAGTCTGCACAAGTTATTATTGCTAGTGGGCTATTTCATAGCCCAAAGCAAGAAGCATATTACTATTTATATGATAGAAAACTGAACAGAAAACTGACTCTATTTCAACTGAAAAAGACAGTAGGAAGAGAGATGACTGACTGACACTTGTCTACCTTCTTACAATATTTCAGGTAGGTGTAAATTTATAGGCACAAATTCTAGGTACCTGTCCATGTTGTACTTCAAGTAATGGCAATGCACAATGTTAGATAAGTGAGCTTTCAAGAACAGTTAAGTCTTCAGCATCAAAAGATCATGAAATAAGTATTCCTTTTGCAAGTTCTTTTTGAAAAGCGTTATCTAAAAGCCAGAGAAAAAGCTGATGATAGTGATGAAAGGGGGGATAGTGATGAAAGCTATGCTCCATTGAATAAGAAAATTTGAAAGAGCTCAGTGGTACATAAAATGAAGAATGATATTCCAGGCATATTTCAGAGAGAAAAAAAGGATTTTGAAGTTTTGAAAGTGATCTCTGCTTTCTGTTTATCTGCAGAGAGACCTAGTATTCTGTTTTTCTCATTACAGAGAGAACAAACTCTTTCAGTTAGATCAGAAGACCCAGTCTTCCTGCTGACTACTTTGGTGACTTCAAGAAAGTCACTCAAATGTGTTTGTTTGATTTCTTTAACCTGTATTTAATCATCTCACCAAAACATACTTTATATTTTGCACAAAGTTGGTGTATGGTGACTGTTTTAAGGAAAAAGTCAGTGTTTGTACTTATCACACAGAAATAGAAGATGTGTAGACATAAAAAAGGTACTTCTAAGTATGAGATCTAAAGGTTCAAGGCTTTTGGCAGCAGATAATATTCATCTGTTTTTTGTATTCACCCTGGACTACCTTCTAGAGAAAAGTAATGAATTTCAAATCTCTCTCTGCTTGAAAATAAAAAAAAGGGATGAAAAATTAGGATGAAATTGAAATCATAACTGGACATGCACACAATGAAATTCATATGCTTGAGGAGAAAAATTTGTGAACACAGCTGATTGACTGACTCTTGATCATTCAAATACATAAGCAAATGACATTTCCTTTCTTCCATATTTGACATAAGAAAATGTTGTTCTTGTGAGTAAATACATTCATTTTAATTCATATGAAGGGTAAATATTATCTGGCAGGCTATCAGGACTTAAAATTACTTTTCTTAATCTTGTGTGCATATTGATTTTCAAGTACATTTCTTTGATCTCAATTTGAAGCTCCTCAGAAATAAGAAGCATTTAAGCAAGATCTTAAAGCTGTATCTATTCTAGTAGTTCTAAGTGGGCACTAAAACTCCTCTGAACTGTTCCTGGGAGCTGAAGGCAACTCCATGATTCAGATTGTTTCTGTACTACCAAATTGTCCTAGGCTCCCAAGCACTGCATACTGGGCAGGTACAGCTTCAGAGCTAAACTAGCTCTGAAATACTAGGGCAAGTGCTACTTGAAATGGGTTAAATCTGTGCCAGGGAATATGCCAAAATTTTTGGTAAACACAATTCAGTTTATGCTGAATTTAATGCTACATATTCACATGTTCTGGTTTTGTCAGCTGGATTTGTGTCTGAATTACCAATGACATCTTGCAAGTAGATGCAAAACTGATATATTTCTATTTCCCCATAATGCTATAAGAAATCATAATACTTATACCACGATTTTCAAATATGAAGGATAACTAGGGAATATAACCTTGAAGCTGGATCCTAGAATTCGTGTCATTTTCATGCCAATAGTGTGTTTTCTGACAAACCAGCTCACTGGGATTCCGTTTCTCTCTACAGTAGACAGAAATATAGTCAAAGGTTGTAAGGTGCAATAGCAGGAGATGAAAGTGACTTCCCTAAAGCAAAGACAAAGGGATATAGGGTGGATTAGAATCAGAACTAAAAATCCTGCCTGACAAAGTCTTTAATCAGTATCAAAATTTCCAGATTCTTATTAAAAGGACAGAGTATGAATAAAAAGAACATGTGCCTGAATTAGATCTTTCACAGCATTTATAGAAGTCCATGAACTAGATAACATGAAAGATAAGAAATATTCAATGTTATGTTTTGTCTCATAGTTTAAATATTAGTATTCTATGTATAACTACAGTGTGCTTGCCTATGAGATTTTTAACTTTGTCATTTAATTCCTGCTGTCAAACATAAACTGCCAGCAACATCTACAAAACCTTGCAGACTCAAATTAACAATTACAACAGCACTAGTTATAGTTAGTCTGTGAGAGATTTTTGCATAATTGTGTTCATCACAGGAAAAATGGGGAAGCAGAACTGAAGGCTGTTTAATAATGAAGTAAATGTGGCAAGATGCGTCTGGCTCTTTAGAAAGGAATTGTTCATGGATTGACTCTAGCAAATATGTTTCTTTCATTCATTATTTTTAATATGTGAAACTGGTAAAATAATTTTTTTCAAACATCTTCCTTTAAAAAAAAGAAACATCTAAACCTGGGAAGATAAGACAAGTTAGTTGGGTCCATTTTCTGGATAACTCATCTGCAGTCATCCCAGTATGTGAAGAAAATTACAAGTCGTCTTTCCTACTTTCCTATAACAGGAAGGCCTTACTTGTTTTAGTTTGGAATTCCTCTGGGAGGATGCTGCTTATATTAGTCTAACTATATCATAAAAAGTGGACTTCCCTGTGTTCACGAGCAAACACCAGTCGGTATTACAGTAAAACAGAAGCTACAATTACAATTTGAAAATGCATGTTCAGGTCTAATAAGAAAAGAGACAAAATTCAATACTCCACATCTTCCAATTCTTGTGGATTAGGCTTGGCAGGAAATTAAGCCTCACACAGCTACTCACTGACTCCTCTGCAGTGGAACCTGAGAGGTAATCCCAAGGTAAAAGTACAAAGACATGTGTTGTGGTAAAGATGTTTTAATAGCAAAAGCAACATATGCAAACAATGCAATAAAAATAATTTATTCCAAACTTTGCCACTTCCAGGAAAGCATGACTCCATCATGTGTAAAAGTTACTTGGAAAGACAAATATCATAACTCCTCCCCAGCCTTTTCTCCTTCCTTCTCCAGCTTTTTCTACCAAGCATGCTGGCATATGATATAGGTCATTCGTTTGGTCACTTGGTGTCAGCTGTCTTTGCTGTGTTTCCTAACAAATTCCTAGAATCAGAGTCACAGAAAGGTTTAGGTAGAAAGAGACCTTTAAACATAACCTAGGCCAATCTTGCTGCCATGGCCAGGGACATTTTCACTGTGAGAAGCAATAATTTTGAGGAAGAAGATAAAGAAAGGAGGGGGAAAACTAGTTCAGAAAACAAATGTAATTATTACTTACTCTTAAATCAAACAGCCTGTTAAGTGAAATGTCAGAGGAAGTGCTAGCAATGTACTACTTGTCTTATCAGATACTGGATAAACAAATATTCCTTACAGAAAGGGAGAGGCTTCATCTGTGTTGTCATTAGTTCAAGATAGGTGCATGTTGACATGGGTGTGGGCTTGAATTAGATCCACATATTTGGCTTTCTTCATACAGGAACTTGCTTTAAGGAAGGATGTCTACCACCAAACCTTACTAACGCTCTGTGGCAATGGTTCAATTACTGCAGGAGGAACATCTGAGTGTTACCCTCAGAGTCATTTTACAGGCAAAGGAGAGCACACCATATGTTGAAAACTAAAACTTTGAATACTAGACCAGTTAATGTTTTGCAAATCCATATTATATAAAGAACACAAAGTAGCAATAATAGTACAGAAGAAACTGTTATACACACTACCACTTTAATGCTGAGATTACACTTCTACCACCTATTGGGAAATGGGGAAAGATTGGTCTTGTTTACATAGTTGACTTTATTTCTTGCTATCCTAATCTATTTTAGTT
>VZTT01022747.1:7227-19502 GCA_013400855.1 Buphagus erythrorhynchus
GCTGCCGCCGCCGCGGCCGCTGCCCGCAGGGCCGGCGCTGCCGAGGTAGGACCCCCGGGACCCCCGGGACCCCCGCGGGAGCCCCTCCCGGCCCCGGCTCCCACCCACGGCACAGCCCCCGAGAGACCCACACGCGTTCAGGGCAAGGCTGAAAGGGGAAGGTGGAGTTTCCCTGGACCTCCTGGTCGGGGTTTTCCCTCCGGGCTGCACCGAGGGGGAGCCCCTCCCGGCCCCGGCTCCCACCCACGGCACAGCCCCCGAGAGACCCACACGCGTTCAGGGCAAGGCTGAAAGGGGAAGGTGGAGTTTCCCTGGACCTCCTGGTCGGGGTTTTCCCTCCGGGCTGCACCGAGGTGTGAGGGTGCCCGGCATCTCAGAAAGCTCGGCCGGTGGAAAATGGGAATTGCGGCTTTTGCTGGAGCAGCCCCGGGTGTAGGAAGGTTTGGGAGATGTGGCGTGGAAGGAGGGAATCGTAGTGTACCAGCAGCTGTTTGCTTGCCGAGTTATTTTTGGAGATTGCTTTGCTGTGATGGACTTTTTTTTTTTTTTTTTTTTTAACTGTCTGTAGGAGGGCGGGTTTACATCTCACTCCTCCAAGCCTTGGTGCTCTCCATTTGCCAAGAACGGTGTAAAACCAGTGCTTTGGCAAATACTGATCTAACTGCTTAGCTCTTCTTCCCTTATTCCTAAGGGCAACTCCATAAAAAACACGTAATCTGCAGCTTTTTTATCTTCCTTCGTGAGATTTGGCTGCTGGCTTGTTGGGGCCTTCCTTGGAAAGGGCTGGCTCTGGGGACCGAGGTCTGGCGTGTTTGTGAGGCCCTTTGTGTAATGCAGGGTGACAGCTGTGACGCAAGTGCACCAAAACTTCAGAACCTAGCCTCAGTCGTGGTTCTGTTTGGGTATAATTTCCCCACTTTCTAGGAAAATTGTGTTATGTAGGCTGGCAGATAAACCCGGCGCTGCTGCTGCTGCTGTGGGGCAGGACGGAGGGCAGAGGTGGATGTGGATGTGAGGGGTGTTCTTGGTAACGGGACCAGGACACTGAGCTGCCTGCTGCCACACACAGCTGGGTGTCACCGGGTGCACAGTGGCTGCGGCTCCTGCCCAGTGAGTCACAGGCTTGCTCTTGTTTACAGCCATCACTTTGCTTCTGCCAGCCTTAGAGTAGGCAGCTGCTTGCTTCCTCCATGCCTGATTCCAGCCCAGGCCATGGAAAGGGATTTCAGTGAGGTTGGTGTTTCAGAATCTCTTGGACTAGGAGGGGGAGCCCATTCAGCTGTTGAAATGTGGTGATGGCCATTGCTTTGTGGCTGAACTGAAACCCCCTCACTGCCCCTTTGGTCATTCCCACCATGCTCGTCCTGGTGTCTTCCATGAGCAGGGATTTGGTGGCTGTGCCAGGGGAACTGGATACTGCCCTTGCTGCTCTTGTCAACACCTGGCTCCTTGTTGGCTCTGTAGCAGGTTCCATGGTGCTCGTGTGGCTCTTTGAGATGTGAGGAGGAAAAATAAAGATATTAATACTGGAGAAACTTGAAGACTCGTTAAGATTTTTCCATCTTTAAAGACGTTAATTCTGAATTAAACTTTTTATGTTGGCAAATGCCAGAGAAAATAGTTCGTTTGAGACAAAAACATACTAAACTAACTATAACTTGGAGTAATCCCATATAGGGTTGACTGATTTTGTAGTGCTTTGTGTAGAGCTGAAGATGGGATTGAATAAATGCCCGTTGTGGGACTCCTGGTGCTCGTCCAGTGTGTTGCAGAGCAGTTTGCAAAGTTTCCAATAAGTTTGCTTAATGTGACCTTACTCAGTTCTGAGACACTCCCATAATTATGGCTGCAATTAAAGGCAATAACATCCATTTACATGAGATGCCAGTCCTTTTAAATCAGTGCATCATCTAATGAGAGCATTCATGTTGGGATAGCTGTGCAGGATGGGGACCCAAGGCTGAGAGCATTTTGGGGAGGATTTGGTTTCAGAACTTTCTTGAGGTCATTCGAAGGAAGGATCTGCTATGAAATAGGACATTTTGTTATGAAAACGTACTGATTTATAAATACAACCCTTACCGGTAGCAGGATGTTGTTGAATTGAGTGATCGTACACTTTATTTTTTTAATGTATCATCCATCCAATTAAAAAAAAAAAATCAGCCTGGTTGCACCAGTATTTTTCTCAATTTGATTGCGTCAATGTTCCTTCTGCTCTTATGAGTAAGAGATTTGGTAAATCCAACTTGTGGACAGTATTTAATTGCTGGTGAAGCACTATGGATGTGTTCTGAATGGCTCATTGGGCTTGCATGGTTTCCTTGGGGTTTAGCCTCTGCGTATGATGCCCACAGATTTTCCCTTGAGATAAATAGAAATCTTAGACTTGAAGTGCTGGAAAAAATTGTGTATTTGGGGAATGCTTCAGCCTTTTCCTGAAAGAAATTACCTGGTGGAGTACTGCCACCTTCCCACTCTGCATGTTTTGTTCTGTTTCTGTTTTTTTATTTGTTTGCTTTAGTTTATTGAATATGGTGTAAGCTTGTGGCTCCACACCCTGGGTGGGGCTTCTTGGGAAGAGTCATAAGGCTAGTGTAGTAGAAAGGGTAAAATTTCTCAAAATACAAGTGAGGAGGTACCAGCCGTGAGCCTGAGAAGTGCAGAGTTCCTTGAGTCTGCACTGGTTTTCCTCAGAAGCCATTTTTTCCCATTATAAGAGAAATAATTAATCTGTTAACCTTTTCTCATAGGCAAAGTGCTTGGCTTTTGGTGTCTGAGACTATAAGAGGTTAAGAAATTAAATTGTAAAAGGCAGTAAAAGAGAATAATCAACTCCAAACTCCCTAGCCTGTCTAGCTGGACTCTCCAGTGTCTAAAATTAAGTAATTTGGGTTGATTGCTGATTTCACTAGATTTTTACCAGCAGCAGCAGAGAGCCCCACGTTGCTTCACACAGGTTGTTATTTCCAGCAGTGGTAGATTGGTTTTGGGCACAGTTTGGTCGTGCAGAGGGACAGTGTCAGGGGCAGCACTGGCCTGGAGTGCTCTGACAAGGTTCCAGCATGGGGCCAGGGTGGCTTATAAGCCAGGCTTGTTCCTGAGTGCCTGCCAAAACCTGGCCCTAAGTATTGTAAACACTCACTCATTATGAATCCTAATCTCCAGACATACTGAACCTGTTGCCTGCTGAGGTGCTGGCCTGGTAAAGTAAAATCACAGGATGGGTTGAAAGGACCTTAAAGTTCATCCCATCCCACCCCATGCCACGAGCAGGGGCACCTTCCACTGTCCCAGGGCGCTCAGGTCCCATCCCACCTGGCCTTGAACATTTCCAGGGATGGGGCAGCCACAGCTTCTCTGGGCACCCTGTGCCAGGAGCTCACTACCCTCATGGTGAAGAATTTATTCCTGATATCCCATCCAGCCATGCCCATTCCCCCTTGTCTTGCCACTCCATGCTCTTGTCAAAAGGCCCTCTGCAGCTCTCTTGGAGCCCCTTTAGGCACTGGAAGTTGCTGTAACATCTCCCAGAGCCTTCTCTTCTCCAAAATCACTCTGATGTGCTGAGCCTGTGAATTTGTGTCCATGCAAAGAGAAGAAATACTTGGTTTTTTTGTGTAAAATAGGTCAATTTACCTGTGCTATTACAACACTGCAGTTTTAAGTGCCTTTAGGGTTGTGTTTTGATTCTGCCAAACTTATCTCTCATTTGAGAAGCTGCTGAATGAAAGGCTCTCCTGGGTGTTGGTGTCCTCAACATTTAAGGGTCTGAAGTAATGCACTGGAATTAATCCTGAAGCCCTGAAGCTCTGAGCTGCCATGAATACAAATGATGAGTCTCTTAATTGCAACTGACTTGTATCCATGGGATGGATAAAAGGGATGTTTTGCAAATGTTTTATTAATAAAATGGGATGGATTTTTCAGAAGTGTCCTCGTAGAAGTAAGTGCCTGTTACATTGAAACATGGAATTTAAAGCTGTAATTTCTGCACTTGGATGTCTGAAATGCCTGTATGGCATTAGTTTCCAGGTTATTCAGTATATTGTTTACAGGCAATGCATGAGTAGAAAAATGTAGGAAAAGTTTAAAAAAAAAAAGACGAATAAAGAGTTTTAAGTTCTTGTCTCTCTTTTTGACTCTGAAGGTGAGCTACAGCTGTGTGTGATCCAGCCAGGCTCCCTATGTGATCCAGCCAGGCTCCCTATGTGATCCAGCCCAGGGGAGCTGTGTGATCCAGCCAGGCTCCCTGTGTGATCCAGCCCAGGCTCCCTGTGTGATCCAGCCCAGGCTCCCTGTGTGATCCAGCCAGGCTCCCTATGTGAGCCAGGCTCCCTGGCAGTGCTCTCCTCCAAGCCAGAGTTCCAACAGCCCCCGCCCGCCCCGGATCTGCTGGGGATTGGTGCTTGTCACCAGAGGGACACCTAAATATGGCTTGGATGTGCTATTGTGCTATTCCTGCCTCGCTGGGAAAAGCCACTCGTGGTGCTGCTTCTCTGGCAGTGGATTCCCACGTGACAGATTTCTCCATGTGCAGACAGCAGCACACTTGGTGAGTTGTCTCAGTCTGAGCTGGTGCTGCAGAGGCTGGGTTTGATCCTGCATGTTTTAGGTGCCTAAATGGGGAAGTTTCCTTAAGCAGCAAGAAATCCTCATGTTTGGGTTAGGTACAGTTTGCCAGTGGATAGTTTAAATCAAAACATGCAAAGACAAAATATTTCTGGTGATTTATTATTGCTAAAAGCTTCTGTATGGCTACACCCCCTGTTTTGACTTCAGGAGCACAACCATGAGTGGTTTTAATGCATCTGGAACTGCTTCTGACCAATGACCACTGACACTCTTTGGATTTAAGGCTGATGTTTTCCTTCCTTTTAAGTTTCCTTTTATAGTCATATATCCCTGGAAATCTAATTGATGTTGGTTAATAACAAGCAACATTTGTTGTTCGTGGGAACCCTGTTGATATCCTTGAGCTGTGCAGCATTTACCTTCTGCATTAAAAAGGGGGGAAAAAAAGAGCTTTGTATTTTTTTTCTGCTACCCATATGTAACTGGTTTCCCCAAAACAAGGAGGAGATTTCAGGGGTTCATGACCTCTTGCAATTAGAAAATGTCAGATGGCTTGTGAGAGGTTGGACTGATGGGGCAAAGGAGGTGGGAGAGCAGCCCTGTTACTGCTGAAGTCATTACTCATTTTTGGTGGGAGATCAATCTCGCAGATTCTTCTTTATTTTTCCCTGAAAAATGCTCCATTTGGGGATTAGAGTAGAGGAGGTTAAAAATCCAAGCAGTTCTGGAAGAGACATCTCCCACAGATTTGGAGTTTTAACTGATTTTTCTTCCCCAGGCTGGGCCAGTTCCAGGGATTTGGGCTGGTCTGGTGTCAGTCCCAGGTCTCGTAGGACCAGCTCAGAGCACTGTGTGTCCTGGCAGCATTGGTAGGGCACCTCTTCACTCCTGCTGGCCAGTTTTCATTAAAATGTGGAAGACTAAAGTTTCTGAGACTTCTGTCCTGTGTGAAAGCAGGTTCAGATGTCCCTGGTGATGAGGGGGGACTGAGCAGGCACAGACCAGCCCAGGGTGGGGTGTCTGGAGCCAGCAGTCCTGGACAGCTGGTGTTTCACTGGAGGTGGTGAGTGTGAGGGCTGGTGTGCTCATTTGCTTCTGATTCCCTTGCTTTGTTTTCTATTTTTGTATCCTTTTTGGCTTTCAATTGATATTTAAATTTTGGAATGTGTTTTTACACATTCTGGTGCCGAAGGCTATCCCTTATGTTGTATGTGATGGAGTATTGCCTTCTGTGCACCTAAATAATTTTTTAAAATTTTATCTAGGGACACACTTGTGCTGAACCAAAGTTATTTTTTCAAAAGAAAAAGAGAACTCAGGTGGGCTGCTTTTTTTTGTTTGTTTTAAAGAGAAGGCTTCTTTACTAATATTATGCTGGAGCCTCACTTAGTGAATGTTTCCCCTTGCAAGAATTTAATGTGCAGCATGCTGTTTAGCTTGCCTGCATTCTGTAAATTTGATTATTTTGGCTGTCATAATTTTATTAAGCTTCCTCATTTGCACATTGATCCTGTTAGTCTCAGGAAGCTGATAAGCCATCTAGGTCTACTTGCAAAATGCAAAGAAAATGAGAAATCTGCCCTGGAGGCTCTGAATACTGAGATTCACTGTGATTTAGATCTGGGTGTCTGGCCTGCATTTTTTTCCCCTTTGGTGCTGTTTTAGACTACCTGACTGCATTGTAGTTTGCCAAATTAAGATGAATTTTGCTTTTATTATAAATTCTGTCAGTGGTGGCTTCTGAGAAGCTTTGCTCTGGTTTGCTTGTATTTTTATTTGGATGAATACCCTCCTTTTTCACAGAGATTAAGAATATTTCCAGCAGCAGCTGGCGTCGCATATGCTGGGAGTTGTTTTCCTCCTTGTGTCAGTGTCAGTTTTCCACGCTGCTTTTCCAGATGGATTTAATCTTTACTTTCACAAAACCTGCTTTGCCGTTGCCTGTGGGACGTGCAGGAACCCAAGTGTAACTGAGAGGACTTTGGGCATGTTACTCTTTGCTCTTGCTTCCATTGCCTTTTCCCTCAGTAACCTACCTGTTCTATAAGGTAGGCTGGACTGTCCTCTGTTGAACCTTTAATTCCTGTCCCCCTTTTTACAATTTGTTCTGGCTCTCAATGAAGTCTAGACCCTCTTACAAGGTGAGGTTGTACCCCCTCTCCATTAGCCTCTCTTGTCCCAGGCCTGCTTTGGGTGTTTTTCTCTATTTACATGTTATTTATGTTGCTGAAATGTTTGCAGACCCTGTTTTGTTCCTATTCTGCACAACCTCTCTGCACTTCCAATGAGCTGTTCTTTGATGATGTTCTTCCCCCATCCTGGTCCAGCATTTCCTCCTCCTCCCACGGTTTGACCTTGCCTTGCTCTTGTCTCCCTGTGCCCTTTTCCAGGTGTTCACATGGCTTCAACTTCTATTAAGTACTGGTGACTCACAGATCCACTCTACACCTGCGAGGGTTTGTCACCCAGCCCAGGGGCTGTTTTCCTCCTTGCCTTTTTCCCTTTGAGTTCCCCATCAGTCATTCAGTATTTCATGCCCCAAACCCCGGGTGGTGCTTCCCAAGCTCTCTTATCTTGTCTTCTAAAGTGCTGCCGTCTGATAGGTAGCTCTGTCCCGAAGCCTTCAAGATTTTTTAAAAATTAATTTGGTGTACTTCATGCATTTGAATCACATGCAAATTTTGTGTACTCTTTGTTGTCAGTATATTCTCCTTTTTCATCTCATCAGACAACTTCCCTAACGTATGTAGTAAGTTTTTACAGATGTTTTCCTTTGAAGTGACAGCTCTTGTGGAATTGTACTTCTGAAGTAATTTGATAGCATTTGGTTTTAAAGATGGCGTGAAGTGTTTTAATTCTACTCTGAGAAGGCAGCTGCCCTTGTTTCATCTTTTTTTTTTTTTTTTTATTTAGCAGCCTAGACCTACTGTTATGAGCAAGTGGGATTCATAGGATCCTAGCTGAGTGACAGGAGAAAAGATGTGTATACACCAGAAGTGTTCAAATATCTAATATAAAAGTAGCTGAGCATAATTCATAAGCCTCTCAGCCTGAATAAGGGTTGTCTGTTGTACTTAAAACTGTCAGTCCTTTCCTTGTGCTCCCTTTAATTACATTACTACTCGTACCTGCAAACTAAAAACTCTGAACTGGGGGTGTTTCCTAATATGCTTGGTGATTGAAAAGGAATAGAGAGCTTGGAGGTGATAGAGACACTTTCAGACTGCTTAGCACAGGTTGCTTGTAAGCAGATTCAAGAGGCACAAAGACAGACATCCCCATGGATGCAGGTGTGGTTTTGTTTTCCCTTCTCTGTCAAATCCTACAGATTGATCCAGCCTTTGTTTTCCATGGTGAAATCATGGATATTAGGTGCCTGGAGTGGACTTGCTGCTGTATCAGCCTTGCAGGGAGGTGGGGAGTGTCTGAGGTGCACCCACCATGCAGGGCTGTGCCAGGCTGTTCGTGCTGTTGCTGTAGTAACAACATCAGGTTCTACCAGAACAATGTGCAGGAATGACTCTCCTCAGTGCACTTGCCATCTTGGAAACTCGGATTTTCAGTTAACCCCTGGACATGTGAATGTAAATAGGCAGTATGTGCAAATGCTGTGTGTTTTAATGTCCTCTTTCTGCACTTCTTACAAGCACAGGCCTCCTCATGTAAATAGTTTGGAGTCTCTAGTGTACAGCAGGAGGGTTTATCTACAAAGGGCTTTTTACCACTGGGTTGCACTCAGAAAATGTGAATAATGGATGCAATCTTTCCTTTATGTTGCATCATAACAGGAAGATTTAAAATGTTGCTCAACTTCGTGATGATGGGAATAGTTTTAAGCAATACCTGGAAGCACCACTTGAGGATCTTGCCTGTTTTTCAGGGAAATTATTTCAGTGTTCTCTCTGAGGTAAAGATGGGAGAGGACCTTGGACTGAAGGTGTAAAGATTTAGTGATTTGTCCTTCAGATTTAACAAACAGAATTAATGCGACTAGCCTTAAATCTACCTCTAATGCCAGGCTTAACACTTCCTTGTGTGAAAACAACAGCATCTCATCAAAAGGGTTTATCTCCAGACATTAAATTTCTCCCATATTTAAAAGAGATCAGTTATTTCTTCTGAAATGTGATAAACATCTAGACTAACATATTTATATACTTAGAAATAAGGAAAATACTCTGAGTGACCATGCCTTGAGGAATGGTTCACATAAAGGTAACAAAGTACAGAGTGACAGTGTGGCAAGGTGTATATTTTTTTAGTTGATGTAGCTGTGTCTGTGAATCTCAGTGTGTGCTCTGGGGTTCTCATGGAATCCTGTTGTTGGTGAGATGATGTTCTGCTGATAAGCTGTATCTCCCCAAGTAATCTTAGATATCTCCCCTGATACAGTTTATATTTCTGCAATGTAAGGAGTGAGTTCTGTAGAAAGCCATCCAAGAGTTTATTGGTACAGTTCTTAAAATAAAATCTTTGTGTGGCTGGTGCTTGTTTCCTGATGGTTGGGTCGTCATGGTTTGAAAAACACAACCGTGCTGGAATCCAGCCACACATGAACACTACTGTAAGGGATACCTCATTGCTTTGCATGCACTGTGAATAACTCTGATGATGTTGCAGTAGACAATGAGGAAAATACCATAAATGCAAATTGCTATGGGAATTATCTGTCTCTCCAGCTAAATAAGTGTGGTGTGAGGCTCCTGAGTGCCTGAACCCTGTCAGATCTTCTCTTGTATCAGACATGTTGATGGTTGTTGGAATAGATCGGAGCTTGTTTTCTTGCTGATTTACCTGACATGAATGTTTTCTGTTTGGATGAATTATTTTCCTTATCTATGCTAAGGAATATTTTGTTTCAGCTCAAGGGGTCTCTTTAGTATCTGTATTTATATGGCTTTGTCTGTGTGGGACCTTGGGTGTTGTTTAAATCTATTCCTCAGTTAGCACTGAAGAATTTTCTTGTCCTTAGTAGTAGCTTATTCTCGTCTAAAGCATCTGGGTATTTGTTATCAATTCCTTTAATAGAATGATCTGTAGCCATGAAGTCTGGTAGTAAAATGAACTCTTACAAAGTAATTTCTGAAGGTGTGTCTTACTGAGGCAGATTCTTGTTTTACTTCTGAATTCTTAATGGCTTTTTGCTTGTCTTTGGAGTAGCAGTCTTCTCCAAGGCAACTGGAACATTTTCCCTTCAGGCAGTGATAGGAAATAAGCTATGGAGTGGATGGTGCCACTAATAAAACTTACTTGCTGCTCAGAAGAAACGAAGGAAGTGCTAGGGCTGTGTATCACAAGGCCTGGCCCCTGTGATTTCAGTTGGTTTGGAATCAAGTCCCAAATGCAAGGACCTGTGGGGATGATCTGGGGAACCTGCTGAACCTGTCACGTGGAATGCTTGAAATTTCTGGGAACTTAGTGGGCTATTGGTCATTTTTGCTGGGTTGACTGCTAGGACATTAGACTGTGGGAAAACAAAAAGGAGGATGGCACTTTGGGTTGAGGAGGGAACCATAGGTGGCCTCGATGAGATGGGAAGTCTTCATTTAAGAAGCTGATATAACAAAATATCCTGAGAGCCTGAACTGAGAAGGTGTGAGTCAGTGTATGTCACTGTGCTAACCCAGCATTGCACCTCTGCCTTGATTGCTCATTGTGCTTGCTAAGCTCTGAATGGGAAAGAACTTACTCTGTTCTCTGTGGGAAGCTCTGTGAGAAGCTTTTAGCTCCTGAGGGATCTCTTGTGGAGGATGACTGTTCCCAAGGCATACTCTGTGTCATTATCCAGGAGCTCAGGAAGAGAGGTGCATTTTTTGGTGCAGCTTCTTTCATCTCTGGGTTTCATTTTGGCAATTGAATAGCAAGGCTGGGTTAGTGCCTGGCTTACAGAGGTCACAACATAACAGAGCAGAAGGGCATTGTGTTTTAGGAAGGTTGTTAGGGACTTCTCTGGCACAGGGAGGAAAAACCTGCCAGGCTTGATCTGCACTTCAGGAATATGGGAATTACCTGGAGGGGAGAGCAGTCTGTTCTCTGCTGAGGTCTTAGTGTAACAAGGGATGTGACAGAACAGGCCAAGTGTCCCAGCAGCTTTGGTCGTTATAGCAGAAACTGGGTGCTTTTACAAGTCTTTTCATCATATAAGAACACCCCAACAAATACTTGGTCAGAAAAACCCATCAGCAATGTGCCTCATATCAGCTGAGTGGGGAGAAATCTCTCCCATTCCACCTGAAACCCAGTTTTGAAATTCTGGACTGTTGTTACTCGTTAACAGAAAGGGTGAAGCATAGCTGTGTGTTTGGTCACTGACTCCTCTCATTGGCTTGCAGTGTTGTAACAGCCTTATATAAATTAGATAGCTGCTGTCCTGGAGTGATGCTTCCAGCTGCATAGATTTTGGCCAATGAAGGACTGCCACCAGCCTGCTGAAGGTACATTTGAAATATTTTTTGTTACTTTCTTTTCATTGAAAGAGAAAATCAGTTATAAATTCAACAGGAATTATCCTGTCTGCTTTATACAAACACTGTGATGCAGTGTAGCAGGCTGCCTGTTAGCTGAGCCAACCAATCCATATGAAACTGGGAGCTTTGGATGGGTTTCAAAGCTGGATATGTAAGATATGTGTGTGGCTGAAGGCTGTGCTGCTGTGTGTCTGTATTTCTTGAATAACAGTCACATGTAAAGATCATTGCAAAGTCTGTGTTCCTCGGTGTCTCCTCAATTTGTGCTGAAACAAAACTGTTGCTGTGCTAGGGGTGATGTCTTTTGGAGTACTTCTGAGTGGGGAGCCTCACAGCCCTGTCTCTGCACCTTCTTAAATGGGAATAAGAGCTTAAACTCTGATCTCTCCCCCTCTTGCTATTGCCAGATGTAGAAAATGCAGATGCCAGTCTTAAGATGGGATAATTTAAACGAGTTCCTGTTTGTCACTTCAAGCTGGAGCAGTAACCTGCAATAGAGAGGAATTGGATTTAGGTTTTTCCCAGCTGATTATTGCCAGTTGTGTGTGTAAAGGTCAGGGACTGTGGGTTTTGTCAAAAGTAGGTAGCTGATAATGTGGGACTGCAAAGTATATCCTGTGACTTATTGGAAGGAGAATTACTTTAGAGAAATTGAAGTAATAGATTAATGATGAAATATAATTTGTTGGTGTTTAATATCTATAAAGAAATGGGGATATTTAGTTCTGAGTGTGGGCTCACTCTTCCCAATATTTTTTTTTCATTTGGGTTAAGAAATAACTCAGGGCTGGTAGATGGGCTTTCCTTCTTTGCAGCTTTCTGTAAACTCTACCATATATGCTTCAAAGCCAAGTCCTGATGTGTTTTAGTTCTGCTATCTCCTGGCACGGCTATCCCGATGTCACTTGACTGTGACAATGCCTTTCTGAAGGGTGACAGGGAATTCATTTTCCCAGGAGAACTGTTTGGGCACGGGCTTAGAGCAGCTCTAAGCACAGGGATGGCCGGGGCTGCGTGTCCCCGGGGCTGGGTGTCCCCGCTCTGTCCCTGCTCTTTCCCCGGGGCTGTGTCCCCCCTCTGTGTCCCCCCTCTGTCCCCGCTGTGTCCCCATGGCTGTCTGTCCCCCCGCTCTGTCCCCGGGGCTGTGTGTCCCCGCTGTGTCCCCAGGGCTGTCTGTCCCCTCTCTCTGTCCCCGGGGCTGTGTGTCCCCGCTGTGTCCCCAGGGCTCTCTGT
>VZTT01022752.1:5495-24221 GCA_013400855.1 Buphagus erythrorhynchus
TACCAGACTTGTGCATAAATACAGATTCTGCTTCTTTGCTTCTGTTAACTCATTCTCAGTGGCTAAAATTTGGAGTGCATAGAGTCATACCCAGCCTCTCAACCACCAGTGAGACGGGATGCATGTCCGTCATGGCTGGTAAAATCCAATGAGGAGAGTTAAACCCTTTGTAAAGGCCTATCGATCATTACTTTGAAACACTTCACTAAAAATTGTATTGATGCTGGAAGTCTGAACCAAACAATTCCTTTACAGGGCAGATCATGGAGAAGTCGCAGTAATAGCGAATCAATTCCAGTTAATGGACTCGATGAGTGCTGTGACAAACAACTGCTTACTCATCCCCAAAATGTACTACACACCATGACCAAAAGGGTTATCTTTTATTATTCAATAAACATTAACTATGACAGAGGTACTACACTTTCATATGGTAGAATACTGACTGCCCTGTTCAATAATCAAGATATTTCTAACTTCCTCCTGGTTAACCAAAATTTAATTCCAAACAAAACTCATTTGTCATTCTCAATCAAGGAGAGGATCACTGTGGAGGGGAGGAGGAAACTTCTGATAATCCGGTGGAAACTTCCCTTCTCAGGGAGGGAACTCCCTTCCCTTCTGAGGGAACCTCCTAAGGTTCCCAGTAAACTGTGAATGGAATCACATTAATATTTTATCTTTCATTCCAATCGCTCTCAATTCTGCCTTGACTTGGAAGCTTTCAATACTAAAAAGAAACATCTCTGTTTCTGTATGTGTAAACCAAAATGATAGTGATACAAGTTCAAACTTGGAAAAGACTCAGAAACCTATTTCCATACACACAGAAGGACTGAAAATAATCACTGGAGTTAATCTGAAGGTAGAGTCTAGCTATCTGATTCTGCCTACCACATCAGCTGGTGTCACAATTCTGGCCCTAACTACTACTTCATCACATGCCCATATAATTCTAGTACTATTAGTACAGCAATAAATAAAATATTGTACTATTACCACTACAAGACACCTTTCCCTCACACCAAAGAGATTTCTTACCCCTACCCACCCACCAAACAAATACACTTTCAATGCATGACTCTTATGAGAACATGATTACAGAAGTCATCACCATCATCTACAATCATATTTTCACCTGTTCAGGTGCTGTACACCTGTGGGTTCTTGGCTTCACTGAGGTGTGGGAAATTTCGGGTTCAGAACGAGCCCTGTCATCTTTCTTCTCTTAAGCGAATATGCCATGCAATCCAAAAACCTGTGTGAATGCTACGGCCTCTTATAATGTTGTCTTATTTATAAACATTTTACCTTTTTAAGTGCTCAAAATACTAATGCAAATCCCTTGACCACATATACAAGAGTCAGAACACCAATATATATATAAAAAGTAATTCAAAGATCTTGAAGATGCTTTTATATTGCAACCTAATGTGCAAGCAGTAGACCACCCCACCACAGGTAAGAAATGAGAAATTTTGAGGGCTATTGAACACTGAATTTTCACAGCTGAACAATATAAAGTTATTTAGCAGTGTTCAATAGCCTTCAAACTCACTTCTGCTGATGGGTTACAGTGGTCCAGTAGAAAAAGACTGAAACAAAAACAGTGCAATACAGGTTGGACCAAGATTTTTTCAGTATTTTTTAAAAACTCAAAGTTCACATCATTTTATGTGTTTTTAAAACCATACAGAGTTCTATAGATGCCACACACTATTAATCAGACAGCATAGAAATAACATCTATATAAAAGCAGATTTTAGCCTATAACGATAATACTAACCATACTACAGGTGTATACATGTAGTAAAAAACAAACAANATACTACAGGTGTATACATGTCGTAAAAAACAAACAAAAAAAAATTAAAAACCTGCTGCTTCAGGGACACCAGCTTCTAAGTCCAACCAGTTCTGTATGAATTTTACTACTGCTCAAATGGCATATGTAAGATATTGGGGGCTTTTATTCAATTCTTTGTAGTTGGCAAAACTAACACCTCAACAGCTGGGTAAGATATGGGATTCATTTTACTGTCATGAATACTGACTTTTACAGGGCTTTTTAAAAGGGGATCTAAGAGTTGGCATTTGTTTACTAAGTGTTCAAAAATGAGCATATGAATATTCCAACGGGAAACACAAAACAGGTTCCAACGTAATAATTAGGTCCACTTATTATAAATGAAATTTTCTGGGTAAGCAAAAAAGTTGGTCAGTTTTTCCATTTATGCTTGCATATTTCAGCTTTTACCCATTCCCCTAGCATGGATGTTTCATTGATGGCTGAGGGTAACACTTCAAAAATGAACTAGCTAAACAAACTTCCCAGCAGCACTTGACAGAGCTACACCTATTCTTCCCCATTTCCAAAGCAGTACAGAATTAATTACCAGTTCTATGGATCTATTGTAAGTATAATAGACTAAAGAGCTATCACAGACACATTTATTGTAAAAGCACAATCCCAAGAGTGTCTAGTAGAGGGCCAAAACGATTAACACAAATGCTTTGTCAGATCAAAGATAAAACCTGCACCGCCCAATTGAGGAATGAATTAGAACAGTGGGTTATCTTTCAAATTAACCAGGGCAGTTAGTGAGGAAAATTTCATGAAAGTGTAATTCTTAGCCTTTGTGAATCCACACAGCAGGCATTCTGCCAGCTGACAAGATGATGAAATTTTCATGCTTAAAAAAGCCCTCTTCATTTCCCAATTTAGATTAGCTAGCGTTTCTCTCTCTTTTCATCTATTTGCTCTTCTGAAGCAGAATTAAAAAAAAAAAAAGCACACAACAGGATCAATCTCTCATAGAATAAATGCATTTCTGAGAAGAAATAAAATCTTTCCATGTCATTTTAAAATATATTTACATTTAAGAGTAAGATTATCAAAATTGATATTGTTAATACCATTAAGAAATCTGTAAATAATGGAGCAATGGTAGATATGTTTTGGGAGTCAAATACAAAACATTTCAATGTTTAACGGCAAAAAACGATTGCAGAAGCAGGTATTTTCATATAAAGGCAAGTAATTTACAAAAACAATGGGATTGTAGCAGGCTCACAGAATTCTATTTATGCACTTAGATTTGCATCTTTTTAAAGGAATGTATTATATCATAACTGTATTTGTTTATTTAACACAGTTTCATGTGCCAAAAAGGGCAAGTAGATTTTCCGCTTTTAGATTTTATGGCACTTCTCCCTGCCCTAAATTTATACAGCCACATATAAAAGCATTTCACTAGACTAAAGGAAAAAACAAGCAACATCTTGAACACTTAAACACTTAAAAAAGAATCTGATTCAAAGCTCACTGAAAAAAAGTACACTTATTCATCTCAGTGAGCTGTGGATCAGGCTGAAACGCTCTTGATAGGGCTGTCTTCATAAAAGGCAGCTCATTATTTACAGGTTAAAAAACACATTTTCGCATTTTATGTTTTTGTATTATGTGCCATTTGACGAATATATAAACAAAATAGTATCTAAAAATTTTTTAATGGAGTGACAATATATTTGACCCTTACAAATTGGTATTCCTGTGCCTTTTAGATGCAATTACTACAATAGAAGATTGTTTAATAAGAGGCTGAAAGTTTCATTAAATGTTTTGTTCAGACAGGTCTTTGCCATAATACTTCTGGGTGTGTCTTTATAGCTTATAGGATTATATATATTAGTGCAAACATCCATTTGATGAATTTCAACTCCAGCTGTTATACAGTCACTACAAGTACTGGATGAAAAGAATAAACTAAAAGTCTCAGCATCTGATTTTCTAGGAGCTAACATGACAAAAAGTTTACTTACCCAACTCTATGAAAAGCCCTTTTGTAAAAAGAAAATTAATGTGCAATCTGGGAATTAATCTCACATTTCCAGAGTCTGAATGTATTCCACAGTCAAAAAATAGTTTTAAACCTTATTACAGCTAACTGGTTTAAAAGTAAATTTTCACTACTAAAAAAATCTGAAGCTTTTACTTACACGGACAAATTATTTTCTTTTTAATTATCTTAATTATCCAATATACCATGTAGTAAGATACTTAATAGACTTAGGTAAGTAAATTACAGTGTTCGATATTCAAACACTATAGTTTGGTTCGTAGTTTGGTCTTAAAAGACAAAACAGCTAACCAAAATAAAAACAGAACAGCATAAAACATTACATCACTTTTTATTCTTAGCAGTAAGAATTTCTCCTGCCCTTAAAGGCATCTTTCTTCATAAAAGTTTACTACTGCATATCTTCTGCACGTTTTCAAACACTTTATATGTGTGGCATTATTTAGCACGTGGCACTGTCTATTATCATTATGCACACACATTAAGAGTCGGTGTAAATATATTACTTAGACCCATTATTTAATAACACTTCAATATAATAATAATTTGGCAGACAGTTGGACTTTGCAATAAAGTAACATGAGATCTTACATTTTGGTGACTTCACCTGTCGAAGTCACCTTTAACTTCAATGGAAAGGAGCAATCTATCTCTACCTTGTGAAATAACACTTGAATTTAAATAGCTTAGAAAGTTTTGTGCTCCTTTTGATGCAAAGACCTTCAAAAGAAGTATTTTTACCTCCAGAAATCATTATGCTTTAAGAAGAGAGTTTAGAAAACATTCACCTATAATTGCAGTGAGAACTAGTACAGAAGAAAGATAACACAAAATGTACACTTTAATACGCTTAGTATTAAACCACAATAATAATTCTTAGTATTGTAGCTGCTGTTTGCAAAAGAATTATGTAATACTTAAGAAAACACACAACAAATTAGGTACATTGTTGAAATTTGGTACAGGCCAAATTTTCAAAAACAATTTACTTTTTCGGGTGTATCAAAAATTATGAGCACACAAAGGTTATGAATGTCTTCAAAATTTATGTCCATCCTGCAGCTGTCTAAGTAGGCAATGTTGGACAATCAAAACAAGCAGGCAGGCAATAGCATGAGATGCTCAATGAAAATTTGAACAAAACAGCTAGGTGCCAAGTCACAAAATATGATGCCTCTAGCATATTAGAAATCCAAAACATATTGAGATAAGTTAAAAAGCATGGTGGGTTTTGTCCTAATGTTGGACAGTAAGAAGATAGGAATTTTAAATTTTTACCCACAATGTCATACAAAGCCAACCACTACCACTGGCACCTTGGATTTCTTGCACTACCCCTCAAAAAAAAGAGAATTACATCCATTTAATTAAGACCCATCTTTCTCCTCCTTTGTTCCCTTCCCAATCATTATTAAGAAAGATTCATAGTATTTCCCTTCCTACAGTCCTTCAAAGAATTTTTACAGAGCTATATTTGGGTTTCCTTTTCACAATTTAAGCCAATATATATCAATTTGAGTTGAAGAAAGAGAATAATTTCAATTACATGAGAAACTGATATCTACATATTTGATAGGCTTCATAGATTTTCCTAAAATTGAGATAATGCACTCTGGCTAAAAATCTGGAAAACAGAGAGCTACTGCATCTGTAATAATGCTGACACACACAGTTACAAAAATGTAAATATATCTAACTATCTTGAGGCTGAACTAAGAAAACAAACATTCTAAATTAATTTTTTAATTCACTGATTTATTTTCAGAAAGTTGGGGGTTGATGCTGCATGCTACTACCTTACACTATACAAAAAAAAAAGTAACATGACAGTCACTAAAAGCTCAGCACTACTTCAAAAACTCATTTCATATGGCAGAGTATTTTCTGCATACTTACACTGTAGTACTTTCTGAGATAGCGTCTAATATCCAAGAGTAACTTGTTGTCCATTTGAACCACATAGCTGAAAGGAGGCTCTTCACATTCTGTCTTGCTGCACCTTTGCAAGCTGGGTTCAATAAATCGCCCCTGAAAACAGAAGTGTAAAAACAGCATCGTTATGACAGATGATGGAAGCAGAAGTTACCACTGGAGTTTAGACATAATACATATATTTTTAAAAGTAACGGTCTTGAAGGGCCCCATAATATCTGGGCCTTCTTTCTTCCCATCATGGTTGGCCACACCCATAAGGGAAAACTGTAGGGCAGAGATATTTTCATTCTGTTCTTAAGGGAAGCTCTTTTAGAGAACACAACACTAAGTTAATAATTCATAAAGAGATGCTGAGAAAAAAAAAAAAAAAAAAAAAAAAAAAAAAAAAAAAAAAAAAAATATTTTAAAAAAAACACCACCAAAAAAAAGNAAAAAAAAAAACAGGTTCACTGTTTTATCAGAGACAAACTTCAGCCTCAGTCCACTGATCAGAACTTTGAAATCAACCTTACAGATACTAATTATGAAATTACCAACAGGGCTGTCAAGACAAACCTCATTAAAGAAAAATCACATGATATTTTCTCCAAGTTCAAAGAACAGCTCTTACACTTTTGCACCATCTCATTCCCTTATTTTCAAAACCTTCTGAACACCTGACAGTAAAATTTCAGGACCTGGAAGTGTTGTGTGAACAGCTAAAATTAAGTTTGTGGAATTCTCACTAATATAACAGCAGTGTGGTAGGCTGGAAAGTCATACAGCTTTTAGAAAACTTTCTTTCAAGGTAAGACTTAGCTGTTGTGAGCCATCTTGGCTAAACTCCCACTCACAACACTTATTAATTCCAGGTGAAATAGAGGGGACTTTTGGCTTGGTTTCAGGATTTCTGTTTGGTGGTGGGGATATATGTTTTTTAAGGAGTTTGACATCCACTCCTCTCCAGTTAGCCCATCTGCAACTTGTCAAGTCTACATGCAATTAACTGTCTTATTTACAGCTGCAATGAACAAAAAAGTCAAGGATTCACAAAGTTTCACTCCATTTGTGTGTCTTTCCCTCTTACATGCTTCCCAAAGACCGCTTTATTTTGAATCAAAAAATGCAAAACATCTGCTGTTTGTCCAAATTAACTTAAAATAATTACTTTTAATTTAGATAAAAGATTTATTTGCTTTCAGTTTCAAGGTTTTCACTGCTCTGAAGCTGGCTAATTTGCCGATGACTAATACATACATAACATGCTGTAGAGTTAAATACTTGGCCCTACTTCAAGTTGTGATACAAGGTCAGAGATACATTTTTTGGCAGGACTTCTCAACAAGAATGTACCCCTGTGACTTTTTACTCAATTCACAGAGACAGAAGGAAAGATAACATAGAAAAACCTTACTGTCAAGAAGGGAGGTGGGATATAGCAAGATAAACACAAGTTTAAAAAGCACTTTGTTCCAATTAATATGATTTAGGATAAGAAACTGCCATTGCCTTACGAAGGTTTTATTAAATAGAGAACTGGAAGTTACTAAGGTGTTAAGATAAGGATTCTTTTAAAAAGTAGCAGCAACAATCATTCACGACTGTGGGCAAACAGATTAATGAAGCCAGATAATCTCACATGTTCTGCAAGACGACGCAGCTGAAATGCAAAAATGGGAAAAATATTTCAGCACTATCCTATCAGCAATTATCTGCTCCAAAGCTATAAATAGCAGGACTGAAACAATATGGTATCTTCTCCTACATCATATAAATCCTATCTGAAAAGCAGTTCTCTCTACAAGCATTTTTCTCTCTCACCAATGAACAGAAATGAAACAAACAAAAAAACCAACTAACCGAACCATCAAAGACATTGTCATAAATATTTTCTGTTCCGCATTTGAGGCAGCAAAACTTGAATCTTTCACAATCCCTATATTTCTCCTCATCAGTGAGCTGAGCTGGGCCACCAACCAAGGCATCATTCTCATCTTTATGGTAATGGTGATGGACTCTGAATTGGGAGGGATCCAGTCCTATTAATAAGAAACAAAAATTACAAAAGACTAAGAGGTCAACCACGCAAGCAGGCTTATTTTTCATATGCTTGGTGAAGCAGATTCAAAAGAAAGTTACAAAATGTAAATTCAGGAGCTGAAAAATCTCTCCTTAGCAAAACTTCCTCTATAAAACATAAATACATTCTACAATTTTTAACCATGAATAAAGGTTCACGAGACATGAAGAGATCATCTTACTTATCTTCTTACACAAGATTGCTTTATAAATAAAACAAGCACACTGCATTATCATGGGAGTATGCAAGAGAACATTTTGTTTCTGAGGAAACCACTCCTAACGGATAGCTTTATTGTTATTTTCTCCTTAAGTTACATTGAAAATATTTCAATAAAAATGTGCATCATTATTAAGAAACAGTCTTTAAATCAAAATGGCACCATTAAAACCAAAAGCAGAGAATAAAAACCCCATTAAAGAAACGCGGGTGCACTGCTATTACCAACTCCTTCAAGTCCGTACACAACTGCCAACTCTGATTTCAATGCAGTGGTCGATTTCATTTTGGCTCAGTGGTTAACAGCATGGAGGTTTCAATCTAATGCAGTGGTTAAAATTCAGCAGCAGCATTTAAAACCGCAGCGCTGGAGACAAAGTGCTTTATTTTTGATTGCCAGAACTCAAGATTTTAAACAAATAAATACACAAAAGAGATCCCAGAAATACTGATTCAACCACAAATAAGTAAATAAGCAAGCAAGCACGAAGTTCACTGTTCTAGGAATAAGACTGCCAAAGTAAACTTAATAAAAATCCTCAAGTTTTGTCATCCTTTGTCATGTGCAACATTTTAGAAGTCCATGCATCTCATTTACAGGGTTTTTTTTTTGTTAACTTTAGGAAAAAACACATGTTGGGAAAAATAACTTAATCAAATGAGCACATAGGAGAAAACCTTCAGAAAACTATGGCTCATTTTAGCAGTAAAACAAAAACATCAGAGAAGCACTTTAAAAAATATTTTTAACAGACATTAAACCAAATAACAGATTACCATGTATTAAACCATATCCTGTAAAAAATTCAGTTTAAAAAATGTATTAATTCCTATAAGAAATATAATAAAAATTACAAATAGAAAGTGAAGCTTCACCTTAAGACAACTGTACCGTGACACTTGAAGACAATGGTTAGGAACAATATTCAGTTAAACTACATAAATATTATTGCATTTATAAAACAGTTGTGTTATACAGGCAGATATAGATCATCTTTACATAAAAGATTTGACATGTCTGGCTTTAATACCACTATTCTGAATTTTTATGTTGCAGTCTTAAAACAAATTCAAGCACAAGGAAAAAAACTATTGCCAAATAAGTTTATTTGGTTCTTGATAGAATATAGGTTTTACTAAAATATATTCATCTTCCCAGTTTTGTCAAAAGAAAAAAATGTCAATGCATAAAGGTAACAATTCACCTCCAGGAGGTTTCTAAACTTTTAATGCAGTTCTCCACTATTCATTTAAAGAAAAAGCATACAAAGCAAAATACACTGCTAATAGCATATTTTACACTTTAATACACTTTGGGTGTCCCCCAAAAAAAGACTGTAGGAGGCTTTCTTTCTGGTTTTCTTTTTTTTTTTTTTTTAATAAAAGGGTTGGTAATCTATTTGCAGCAGACATGTAGTAGATAAAAGGTTTAGAAAGGAAACTGGAGTACAGTAGTCAGATTTTGCAAAATATCAATATGTTGCAATAGGTTGCATCTAAGTAATGGTGAAAACAAAAATTCTCAGTTTACTCTGAGTTCTGAAGTGGAATGAAAAACATCATTCCAACTTTCTGATAGAGATACCATTACAGTTCAGCTAGAAATCTTTGGTTGTTTCCAAAATGGCAAATATGGAGCAAAGTAGCTCACTAAAAGATAAAAGGAGACAAATTCTGATCTTCAGACAACTACAATTTTCCAACATTGAGTCAAAAATAGCGACAGTAAATATTGGTCACTTAATATTAATTTAACAGAAAAAAAATCATTGTGATAATTTAAATCACACCTATCTCTGAACTTTCTTAGCTGTTTTAGCTGGAAGAAACAACAAAAAAAAATATTGTGCTGAACCAAGCAGACATAAAAGTTTTGGTGTGCAAACAGCCACAGTGAAATAAAAGGGACTACAAATCAGGCTTTTAAAGAACATGCCTACCTTAATTATCTTGTGGAATTGGGAACTATTTTATCTATTATCTCCTTTCAGGAATAGTTAGTTGGTTCAGTTAATCCATTTCAGCACCCTAACTGGTATCCTCTCAGACCAGGTCAAACTGGTCACATTATTTCCCTTGGTACACAAAACAGGGGCTATCTAATTGGGTGGTGGAAAAAAAAATTATATCTGGTTTTGGTAATTTTTAAATTAATAAGATGAGACTAATCAGTGAACTTTTAATTTTTTTTTTTTTTAATTTTTTGGACTCATGACCTCAAGAAAAAATAAAAATCAAAGGGATTTTGAATTTCTCTGACAGGAAGAAGTCTTCAGGGCTATCATTAAATTACCTGCACTGCAGGTAAGCTTTATCACCTCACCAAAACTACAAGGCTGGATGCAGACAAAGCACTGCAACATTACAAACGTGCTGATGAAAGCTGTGTGACCAAACTAATTAACACAACTAAGTTCGGGGGCTTGTTCCTGAATTATTTAATAGAATTATCAAAACCTTCACTAACAGGCAAGCAAAGCGGTTCACTCAAGAACCTGAAAACACGGCCAGAGATTTTTAACCAAAGGCAGTATTTTAACACCACCATTTCTGCGATCGCTCGTGCGCTTCCTTCCCCCGCACTCCCGCGGGCACAGGGGCGCCGCGGCCGCCGGGCAGCCCGCGGTGTGGGGGCCGGGGGCTGCTAACGGGGGCTGAGCCCGGGGGCTGCTAACGGGGCCTGTCCGTTCCCAGGGGCCGTTCCCGGCTCTGCTCCCGAGGGCCCCATTCCAGCCGCAGGTGCCCGGGCCCGCGGGAGCTCCCCCGCACCTTCCTCAGGGGCCCCTCGCGGGAGGCCCGCAATCGGCAGCCGGTGCTGCCACCCCGCGGCCGGCGCCGCGCACTGCAGCGGGGCCCGCGGGCCGCGGCCGCCCGGCCGGGCTCTCGGCTTACTCATTCACATCGAGACTGCTGCTTTTATTCATTCATCTTAGCGCTGTTTCTTTTATTCATTCATATTTTCACTCTTTCGTTTATTCATTCAGAGCACCCAACGCGCTTTAACGGTTCTCAGGTCCTGAGCAGGTCTGGGGCATCTCAAGACACCCAGCCAGACCACGAACAGCAAAGTTCACACACTCTAGGGCTGGTTATCATATTGTCATGAAGGTTCATCATGACCTTAATCTTAACTTTCATCACTGTCCTTTCACTTCACTCCACAATGTGAAGAAAACAACAAAAAAGTCAAAACCTGAGGAAAATTCCGTGTGCCACAAGAAAAGCATCCATCCTGGTTTCTGTGTGGAACGTCTGTCTGAGCAGCTGCTACACACCTAAAGACACCTAAATGATTCTCTAATAATAGTTTTTTTAAAAGACAATAAAAAAGCCAATATATTTGGTGCTGGTGGATTTCCTTACAAGAAGCAGTAACACATAGACACCATGTCAAAGCAGGGAGCAGGGAAGCCTCATCAGGACCCAGTAATGACTCCCTAAAATCAGACAGCCTTCCTAAAAAATGCCCATTGGCAAGCAATCTGCAGAGCACCAATGTGCACATCCCTCTGCAAGGAAGCAGAACACACCTCTTTCAGATCATCATGACACTGTCTATGACAGCAGTCATCAACTTCCATCATTTGAAGCAAATAATATTAAGTAGTAACAGCTACAAAAGTCCTATGGTTATACAATTCTGCTTCCATAATATCTGCTTATTTCTGACAACACAAATATAAGATGTAACTTTTCTGTGAGACAAGGAGCAGTACTTATGTGTTAACAAAAAAACCTTCTTTGAAATGCAGTAAGAAAATTGCTGTGCCATACAGTTCTTCCAGTTTTAAAGCTAGACATCTCAAGGATGAAGTAAGGTCTCCAAGATTTAGGAAGATCAGATTTATTAAATTATGTAACTGATTAGATTGCACACTTTATTTAGTTTTACAAACTCAGACAATCCTCATCTTGTCACTGCATTTCCTGAGAAACTTCAAGACAAAGAGTGAATGCAGGAGTATGCCCATGAGGTTCTCGTTTTTGGGAACAATGAACTTCCATCTCTCAAACACTAGACAGACCTCCTACAATGCCCCAAAACAAAAGGTGGCTTTCAACTTGATTCCACAGTGAATAAATATGATGTTAAGGGGTTCTCTGCAATTTTTAAGTTACATTATTTGCTCCTGTTCTTCAGTGTCTAAAATAATTTAGAATTATTTGCTTTGAGCACAGGCAGAACAAAGAACTTTTCAGCACTTCACAAGCCAAGCTTCCCTAGAAGAGTTCAATTTTATCTACTCAGACTAGCAGGGTGACAGGAAACATTCACCTAATAAATATGCATTATTGTAGATTCTGTTAAACATGCAGCCAAGATATTTTTTCTACAACCAGTCTCCCTGTACAGACACATATTCCACATAACACAATAAATCTGATCAGTGGAGGAAGACATAGAATGAGAATGCAACAGGGTTTTGGTCCATAGATGTGATGCTTATATATCCTTCACAACAGGAAAATGTGTCTTTTTGCAACAAGATGGGAAAAACAATGGGAATTTGGATATATATCATGATGAAAATACCAAGTAAAAAAGCCCAACTTAGCATCACAGATAGTAAACAGTTTCCATATTTGCTTGTTTTAGCAAGTTGGACTCAAGTATCTTGTACTCCTGTGTATCTTACAAAGGATTTTTGATTTCTATGAAAGAAAACCACTTGACTATGCCTACAGTACCATTAAAAAAACCCTGGAAGATAACTTCAGCTTGCAATGACTTACATACAGCTCTGATCAAGTGCTGTATATGAAAACCTAAGCAGATCAAAAGTCTTGAACAAGACCTGACTTTACCCTCAAGCTCAATTTAAGCTTTCCGAAGAAAACTATTTTATCACCTAGGGAAGGTGATAAAATTTTGACTGTACAGCAAGGTCAAACTGAACACACTTCAGATCTAAGACTGTAATAGATACATACAGGTTTTCAGACTGACAATTGTGGACTATTAATAAACTCTCAGCTGCATGATGCTATTACAGACCATAAAAGAAATCTTCATCTGGAACGCACTACAGTGCAAAAAGCAGCACAGGCATTTGCAAACAGTAGGTGCTATCAAGTGGCACAGAGTGCTTAAGAACTGGGTAGTTAATTTAGGTTCTGAAGGGAGCCAGTCTGTTCTAAAAATCTAACCTGTTGTGAGTAAGAGCTCTGAATTTGAGCTTAACTCTACAAGACTAACAATCTTTGTCAGATAAAATAAACTAGCTTCAGAAATCATTCCTGTCTTTTACCTAAATGAAGCACAATTTTAAACCTATTTTAAACCCCTTCAACCTAACCAACAGTGCTTGACCTTTTCAGTCAGGCATACCACACAGACATCAAGGGAAAGTTGGATACCAAGGCCTTGCCACATAATAAAAAGGATGATTTGTGTGGCCAGCCTGCATGTGTGGAGCAAGGCTGACACCTCCTCAAAGCACAAGAGCTGTTGAGGACACATGGCAACATCAAATGCCTCCAAGAAACACCTTTGGTGACTCAGAAAAAGCAGAATTTCTGTCTTCAACCCCTTCTCAACAATTCAGAAATGGAGATGGAAAAAGCTGCATGCTACAAAGACTGTCTTGGGAGATTAAGATCCTTCATGGCTATCATCCTCCTTCCTGAGAAGGAGCAAGGCAGGACCCTTCTTACACACATTCTAAGTACAATCTCCAAGCTAATCAGCTGTTACTAAGGGAGCTGCAGAGATGCAGTTCCACAGGTGAAGGGTCCTGAGGCAACCTGCTACCAGGTAATTTTTAATTGGCCAAATCCTGGATCTTGGCTCCTTTACCTAAACACAAAATGCTGATGACTAACTCTTCCTTTGAGTGTTCTGTTATTCTGAACAAAGTAATTTCTGCAAGTCTGAACTTCTTGTAGACACAGGCATAGAATAAACAGATTATTAAACTGACACAGTGCAACTCTCTAAGAAGCTCTCCTAGAGAAAAAGCAGTCTTGTCAAGAATTTCATAGCCAGCAAAATTAAAAACTTTTTCATGTCCTTGAGCAACAGTTTTAAGAATAATGAACTACGTGTGAGATACAAATCACAAAATTTCTGTCTATCAAGTAGATCAGTCAAGTCTGTTGGTTAATCACTTTTGGGGAGGAAACAACACTAAAAGGAATACACACACAGAGCACAGCATTTTCAAGAAGAGAGACCCAACAGAACTGTTAACAAATTTTCAACCTTTCAGTTTTTCTAGGTAAGAAGCCTAGGGAATAGATAACAATGAGGAAATTACAGTTGGGCAGAAAAACCTCTAATTCTAATTATTAGACAAAAGAGCAACTCCCTGTTGCTCATTTGAATTAAAACTGTTGATTTCATGGATCACTAACATTAGTTAAAATTTTTTGAGAGCACTTCTTGGTTTTGGGACCACTTAATTCCTTCATATGAAGCAGTTAAAACTGTTACTAAGATTTTATGTTTCTATTATCCACTAAGCCAGTTCTAGCAATCTTCACTAACATCCTAGTAAAAATTTGTATTCATTCATTGTAATTATAACTGTTTTTTTCCCTGGTAAGATGCCAGAGATGCCAGCATTTCTCTCTGGAAAAATGTTAGTTCAGATGCACACCCCAGAACTCCTTTAAGAAAATCTCAAAGACATGCAACAGTACTGTCATTTCTGAAAAGCAGATTTTTGCAACTCTGAAAAAGGATTGTAAGATTAAATTCCTGTTAGTGATCACCTTCTGAAAAAACACTATTCTGCAGAAGTCATAAATACATTTAGAGTCCATGCTGCTTTCTACAGGCTGTGTAACACAAGGTATTGTTCAATGTAAAAAGATTGATCTGAGGAAGCATTTCTGTTGAGAAACATACATTAAAACCTCTCACTTTGGATCTTGCAATTCTTTAAATAAACTGAATTTAGAATACTTACCTAACCATGTTGCAATAAGAACAGAATCAATTCCCTCTATGGGCTCACATATTCTAGCAACTACTGGATGTATTTGCTGTGACAGGTAGTACTGAGTATCAATTTTAAGATTTTCTTGCTTTTTTAACTGTTCTGGAGCATATGCTCGCTGGCTGGCACTGAGATCTGATCCATCCTAAGGAGACACATACAAAACAAAGTGCGAAAAAAGTCTGTACAAAGGATTATGCTTCAAATATTATGCATTATTTTAATGCAAAATTGTTACACACTCTTTTGGTTGATTTATTATGCATCCAATACAAATCCAGCAGTAGTAAAAAAACTGCATTGCTGATGCTGGCATCAACCAGCAAGTTCAAGAATGCAAAACCAGCTTGTATTATTGCAGCCTACACGTGCAAATCAGTACGAGTAGACAGAGTAAACAGTCCCATCTGTCAATTCTGAAATGCACAATGAAAACACATTGTAACCATCAGCCCAGTTAAAAATACACAGAGGGCATGCATTTTGGATTCACTTTGTACTAAACCAGCATTATCATTTTGCACAACAAGCAAATTCTAAGTCGTGGACCTCAAAACTGTATCTGTTTTGCTAGGAAATTTATATTTTTTAATTCTACAAAAAAACTAATAGAATGAATGGTCAGAGAATGGACCATCACTCATTGGCATATGAATAAATAACAGAGGCAACAGTGTTGATTTGAAAGAGGAAATTCTAAAATATTCAGAAATACTGAAAGAAATGTATGGTGACATCTCAAGCCAAGGGAAAAACACCACTTAGAGGTTAAAATATACATTACATTCTTTTCCAGCTTGAAAGAGGAAGATAAGGTGAAAAACAATTCCATTTAGGAAGGCAGTAACTAAATAGAAAACAATATACATGGAGGAATTAAGTACCACATCTAAGAGGACAGTCCTCTTGGAAAATCTAACTCATTTAAATCTGTAGAATCATAATCCCACTCCTCGACTGCACTAGGAAATTTCATTTTTAATGTACGTCAAAAATCTTAGAGCAAAACTTAAAAGCAGCATTTTAGCAAGATTCCATAATAGACATAAACATCTTTAGGAATGGGGCAGGGTGGGGGGAAGTACCACAACTGTTTTGGGGTTTTTTTTCGCTAAGTACAGTCTCTTTTTTGATTTTTTTCTCAGCAAAATAGAATTAATGCATTAATACATGACACCTTCATTTTTTCATTTAAGAAGAGCTACTGGTTTCAATAGGGTCAGCAACCATGGACTGAAAACCCATCACCAATAAAGACAGACTGCAAGCCATTGGTCCCTCCTACTCCTTTCAGACAACTTAGTATTCAGAACAAAATTAATTTAGGACTATTCAGCTCATCCAGCTGCTTTGCAAAAATAATTACAATGCAACTCCTTCAGCTCCCTTCTTTCAACAAGTATATTCTTCTCTTGTATTGTGCCACTGCTCAGCCGCACCCGTGGCTCAGTTCTCAAAAGTCTTGGCAGCTTTGGGATGCCAGGCTAAGAACTCTCAATTAAGTCAAATACAGTATCTTTCCGTTTGAAAATAATGAAGGAGCTGAAATAGTCACATTCAAGCCGATCAGCTTGGCCTAAGAGATCCTTTGGTCCATCTAATTCAACCTACGCCGTTTTATTTTAATTAGCAGAACCAAAGTGGAGTATATATTTGTGAAATAGTGATAAGCATTTATAGGATAAACACCTGAAATCAGAAAGTGGCTCAAATTTCCCAGAGGTACCACCAGATCCAATGACTATGAATTGAAAGGAGACAGGTTGAGACTGGAAATAACAGTGACACTATTTAACTAACAACAACAATTAGCTTTCCACGAATGAAAGGTTCTTCACCACCAGAACTTTCTTCTGCTTAAAACGAAGACTAGGCATTTTCTTTAAAGTAAATTCTAGTTCCAAACATGAATGAATTCAGGGAGATTTTACCAGTCACTATATGGAAATAGTTGCTGAGCTGATCGCAATGCTCTATAAAAGTAAATTTAGTACAGTAAACTGACAATTTTAAAATATAAGACTACCTCACCAGAAAGAAATGCTAAAATACATTTTCCCAGGAGCTGAGCTGGTTTTCTTTGCCATATCTCAAAACAACACCTAGTATTTAGCTATAAAGAAAGACATTTTTACCTGACAAATGATATATGACACTGTGTCTCCTGCCTTCACCTTTCGGCCTCCATGAGAGTTTATCCACATGGCAACATGCACATGTGGCAAGGTTTTTTTGTCAGGATAATCCTGGGGATCTTTTGTCAATGCCTAAAATATCAAAGGGGAAAACAGAAACATAACTATGAGAAAAATCTGTTACTTCAGTGATGGACAACTCACAACTTTAAAATACAAGATTACATAGCAGCTATCTTCATCCTTCTTTTATTCTCAAGTTCATCTGAAACACTAAGTAAGATGAAAAAAATTTTAACAAACATATTTGCCAAATGTTAAGCCCTAGGTACCAGTTCTTCAAATTTTATAAATGTTATTATTAATAAAACAAAAGGATGTTTTTACAATTACCATCTGAAAAATACATTAGCATTATGATCATAATGCAATTGTTTTAAAATTAAACTAAAGATGACAATATTACGCAAAATACAAAAACAGAGCCAGAGATTTCCCTCTTACTTCTGTTTCATGAAGGTCATACAGTAAATCTGAATATTGTGCAGCTAAGTGTATATAATAAGTTCTGTAGCAAGAGGATACAACTGAATTTAAATATTTCTGTGTATCTCATACTACTGAGATTTCACAATAAGTTTTTCTTTTAAATAAAATAAAATGCTACATTTAAATATGTACTGTCATCCCAATTCTTAGAAACAACTTCTACACTTGACTTAATGGTTAAATACATTTTTTTTTCTGAAGCAGTAAAACAGAGGAACTTTAGGAATTTAAAGTGATCATTCTGCTATATATATCTTTTACTGGGACACTAAGTGCTCTTAGAAGATTTTCATCAGAACATTCTTTTTTTAAGTCAGCCATAAAATTTAGTGATTTCTCTACACTCATATGACAACCTGAACACATTTCTTAACTGATTAACACAGTCTTACAGAGTAGGCAGATGTCTGAAAGAAATGGACTTTGGATGGACAGTTGATAGATCTCTTCTATTCGAAGCCTAAGAGGGGCATGTAATACCCAATTCATCGGTGAAACACCTCCCCTAACAGGAAAGGGGAGTCTCTGAAGCTAAAAATACAAGTTTTATCATTGAGGATTCACCAAAAAAAAAAATAAACACATGAAAACNATGTAATAAGTTCTGTAGCAAGAGGATACAACTGAATTTAAATATTTCTGTGTATCTCATACTACTGAGATTTCACAATAAGTTTTTCTTTTAAATAAAATAAAATGCTACATTTAAATATTTACTGCCATCCCAATTCTTAGAAACAACTTCTACACTTGACTTAATGGTTAAATACATTTTTTTTCTGAAGCAGTAAAACAGAGGAACTTTAGGAATTTAAAGTGATCATTCTGCTATATATATCTTTTACTGGGACACTAAGTGCTCTTAGAAGATTTTCATCAGAACATTCTTTTTTTAAGTCAGCCATAAAATTTAGTGATTTCTCTACACTCATATGACAACCTGAACACATTTCTTAACTGATTAACACAGTCTTACAGAGTAGGCAGATGTCTGAAAGAAATGGACTTTGGATGGACAGTTGATAGAT
>VZTT01022755.1:1665-12403 GCA_013400855.1 Buphagus erythrorhynchus
TTTTTTTGTGCCTTGACAAGTTTCTTATCTCCAGTGCCACCAGGTGATGTCCTGCTGGCTCTGCCTTGGTTTGGGCTGTGCTCAAACCAGAGCAGAAAAAAGGGAAGGGAGGATTTGGAGGAGCTTGAGTGGAAATTTGCTGTGTTAAATCTTCAGCATCTCAGAAAAAACCAGGTGGCAAGTGAACACTTTAATCCTGTACAGACAGACTTGTCTGTGTTAGGAGAGTGAGTTGGAGTGGAATATTCTTTTTTGTCTTAAAAACACTAAAATTTGGCAGATAAAATTGAAATGTGCCAAGGTGGAATTGGTGGGTGTGCCACACAGGTGGAGTGTTGGCTGGCTTAATCTGACAAAGGAGTCTCCTCCTATCATAAATAGAAGGTTATTATGTGATTCCTGCTTGTCAGTGCAATTAATTGGAACTTGGATAAATTTGGGTTGATTCCCAGACCTCAGAGCTCACCCCAGCTGCACCACCTAAAGGATTTTGCTCTGCTGAAGCAGCAGATATAATTTAATTTCTATGAAAACCTGGGAGTTTTGGAGTTGCATTTCTTTTACCTGGCAGCCTGTGGTTTTTCACTGAAGTTAATCCCTGGGTGTTTCACTCTTGGGCTGTGCTTGATGCAGGCATTAAGATGTTTCCCATGGAAAAGTTTATTCTGGACAATCTGTGTGCCCAGAACATGCAAAGGAAGCTCCAGAAATTCTGGCTCCTATAAACTCAGATTATTGAGATCTCAGTTGAAGCCTTAAGGGGAAAATCCCAGGGGAAATGGAAACTTGAGCTGACTGAAAAATTACAAAACTCTCTGGAAATAAGAGGGCCAGTTCTTCTCTTCTCAGCTCCCACAGGTTTGATGATGGGAATGATTAAAGCAGGGTATAAAGTCACTTTTTACAATAGAGGCTGTCATAGCTCCCCAGCTTCCTGCATGCCATGGCAGTGGAATTATATCCCATTTTGTTTTCAAATACGTAAATACCACTTATCCTTATGACTAGAAGGTTAATTTCATGACAGCATAACAGCCTTGGATATTTTTCTTAATGAAATGCTTCTAAACTCCAGATATTTAACTACATCATATTTATGGTGCAATTATTCCTACTTGCTTGGTGCATTTCCAGTTACATAAATTGTGCTGGTTTCAAATAGGCTCAAACAAATGCATTGTGTACTGTAATTGTTGGGTAATTACAGTGTGCTTAGATGGTGATGAATGTTGTTCCAGCAGAACTTTTTCTCTTTTTAGTTCATTAAAAAAAATTATTTACTGCCCCCTGAGGTTCCTGGACAGGTTTCATGCCCCTTTCTTTGACCTTTAAGACAGAAAACACCAGGAGAGTTGAATCATGACTTCTTCTGGATTAATCCTCATGGTTAATTGGCTTCAGCACCCAAGAGATCACAGAGCTGATGAAATTTGTCCTCAGAAAAGCCCCGGGCTCTGGTGGCTTTGATTTCCTAATGAAAAGCTGTCATCCTTCTGTCAGGACACTTGCTGCATGTCTTGACTTAAATTCACCTTTTCAAGGGAATTCCCTGGGGATTTTGTTGTGTTTGTCTCCTGCCCCTCTATCACGTTTGAGCAAGTTGTCTCAAATTTATTTGGAAAGTAGAAAATGGAGATTAAGACATAAAACCACTGTGAAAGCCTGAGTGTTGTTTTCATGGGGAACAGGGTTGAAAATCTGCACATTTCCAATAAAGCTGTAGGCAAAAGAGTCCATTTATACAGACTTTTACTGCCTGTTCTAAAACTTTATTTTAATGCAACTTCAGGGGAAAAAAAAAAAGTTTTAGCCTGACTCTATAGCAATTAGGATAATGGAATTGGCAATGAAGTGACAATATTTGCTCTGTTGCATGTGCTCAGGGACACCTTCACAGGTAAATTGTCATTCCCTTCCCTTAGACTGGGATCTGCAGCTGCTTGCTGGAATCTCAACACAAAGACTTTGTCTTCTCCATTTATTCCTTAGAACAGATCAGTGCCCTCTGAAACCTCCACACAGCCTCTTTGAAGAGCCCTTCCTTCCCCTCCTGCTCATCTCTGGACAGAATGTTCCCTTTCCTGTGCCCCGTGCTGTTCAGAGCCTGCTGCAAAACTATTTCTGGGCATCCTGCAGGCTGTGCTGTGCAAAGAACTCCCTGGGTGCCTCCCAGATGCCCAAAATAAATGGACAGGGCTCCCTTTATCCTGAAATCCCATCCCTGGGGGGTGGGGGGGGCCCTGCTGAAGTCCTGAGGATCACACAGGGCTGAGGAGGAGATGGTCCAATAAATATTCCTGTGGCCACCAAGAGGAGCCCGGAGCCCCCAACATCTCTGTGCTCCAGCTGATGCATTCTCTGTTTAATCACAGGAACTGGCTAATGGAATCATTTCTTCTCCCCAGACCAAGCCAAGAATAACCACAGTCACATTTTTAGAGGGCTGTCAGTCTAAGCTTTGATGTTCTAATTCTGCACATACAGGAAAAAAAAAAAAAAATTAAAAATAGACTATTTTGGAAGCAGCCAGGCATGACAAGCAAGAGGTTGTTGCATCTGAGCTATTAGAAGAGACCTAGCACAGCAAGCTGATAGCTCAGGGTGTTAACTTGTGCTGCTGCTCCAGGAAAACATCCTGGGGATCTGCTCCCTGCTCTGCCTCCACACGAGGCTGTGATCCACAGGATGTTTTTGGAAAGAGCTGCTGCTTCAGCTTTGTTCAGGTGTTTTTTCACTGTCTCCTCACTGGGATATTTCTTCTGTCCCCCAAGGGAGCAGGAGCACACAGGACACATTCCCAGGCTGCTGTTGGAGGAGAAAAACCCTGAAATAAAAACTTTATTTCCTACCCCAGTAAAGCCCTCAAACAAGAGCCTTGCTGGCTTGAACAGCAGCTGAAAAATCTCCTCATGCCAGGGAGAGAGAAGTCTGTACTTGTTTTATTTTCTATTCCAAGAACTGAGCACCACAGGAGTGCACAACTCATCCCCTCTGAATTCCCTGCTTTGGTTGTGGCAGGAGCCTGGAGCATGTAAGATGAAAATGTGGCCACCTCAGGGAGCTGCTGAAACTGAGGAGTGAGAAATGCCAGGCAACACCTATAAAATAACAGATTAAAAAAAATAAATAAAAATTGATTTAATCACTTTGGGAAAAGTGCCTGTTAAGAACCAATGCAGATCCCAAGGAAGGGAAGAGGAGGATGAGGTGGGGAGTGGCCAATGCTGTTGGGACAAGGGGGAATGTCACATCCAGGGACAGAGCTGCCATCCCCCTGCTTGTCACAGGGACTGAACACTGCAGGCAGATCTTCAAAGGCACGAGGGCAATTGTTTAAAGTGTGGAGAGCAAACCTGGGAGAGCTGAGTGCTCGCTGGCCTTGCCTCGGGTGTTTGAAATTCCCCTGTAGCCAAAAAACCCTCTCAGAGATGTGCACACACATTTTGACCACCACTGAAGGACATCCTTCAATGAGTCCTTAGAACAGACCTGAGCTTCCTGATTTCCTTGGCCTCACAGAAGCCAGCAGAGCTATCTCAGATTCTGTGCCATGAATAAAGCAGCTGCTCCAGTGCACTTCTCTCCCCAAAAAGCTTTTGGCACACAAGCTAAGCTGGGCCAGCTCTGCAGAACTGGGGATCCAGCTGCTCTCCATCCCTGTGAAAGCAATGAGGGATTTGTCTTTACCTGTGGGTCTGCTGGTAGATAAAACCAGCGCTGAGAGATAAAAGAAACAATGGGAAGGATCCCACTGATTGATGAAAGGAATGAGGGATTTGTCTTTACAAACAAGCTGTGGGGTTGCTGATAAAAAAAAACTGGATACTGAGAGATGAAAGAAACAATGGGAAGAACCATAAATTCCAGAGGAATTCCACTGAGTGACACAAGGAAAAGAAAAAGGAGGGTGCACATTAGCAGGGGTCTGTATTAGGTGATTTGGGAAGGCTGGACCTCTCAAGCACCAATGGGGATAGAAGGAAATGTGGCAGGGAAATTGGGATAAAAAGGAGACTACATCCTCTAAAAATCTGAGAGACCCCATGGGAAATACCCCATGGCCTCTCCTTTAATTAAATAAAGTTACAGGACTGCTCTGTCTCCTTTTTGGACACCAACCTCTGCTGTTTGTGGATTACTTTTCCTGACACCTGCCTGATGGATTTGCCCTTCTAAGGTGGGAAATTTTCTGAAATCCCTTCCTACAGATCTGGAATCCAGATCTCTGTCTGTGCTCTGGTTTTGTGGGAGCTGCACCAGGATCAGAGCCCTCCTGAGCCTTTCCCCAGGGATCACTCACACACAGGGTGGGGTTCTGCCCCCTCAGGAATCTGATGTTTCCACCCAGTCCTGCCTCCCTTGAACCTCCTCTGCCTCATGGTTTAAATTCCATCAAATCAGCCCCAATGTGGTTGTTTATTCAGTGGGTGGATAAATATTCCTTGACTTCCATACAAACATTCTGGATCTCCATAGATTTAGGCCCCCTGAAAAAAAAATATTATTCTTTGTCAGTGGCACATAAGCATCAATTTGGGGAATTTTCCATGAACAGAGCCTTCCTGAGGGCACAATTATTGATTTACTCCTGACCCAGCCCAGCACCAGCATCATGAGCAGCAAAGGCTCCTCTCAAATTGGGAACTTCTGCTTTTCCTTTAATTTCATTATCAAAACATTCACTGCTCTGAAGGCTGTAATAAAGCAGCCTACTTCTGCCAGAGATAAATTCTATTTATGATCTGAGCCCTGGCTCTGATAATTGAGACCTGAATGCCAGAAAGTCATAAAAAAGTTCCCTGTGGTCATGAAGTTCCCTCCAGTTTGCTTTTCTAGCACTAATAATCTTATCTTCCCCACATTTTTCTCCTGTTAACCACAGCACATTGAATTACCCAGTCCCTGCAAGAAACCTGAGCAGTCCTTCTGTATCTTATGGGTTGTTAGGGCTGCATTTCATTAAATAATAAACCAGCACACGGTGTTTACTGGAGCAACACATCGTACAGGCTGAGATAAGCTGCTTTCAGGAAATGTCTATAAAAGCACAGGCAATTCCAGGGTTTGTTCTTTATGTTTCTGACATTGTTGGTGGAATTTCAATTCTGCATCCTGCGAGGGGAGCTCGTGGTGGCTTTGTGGCCCTGAGATAGCACCCGAGGGGAGCAGCCCCTGCCTTGGGCTCCCTCCTTTGTGCTGCTCAGCCCTGCTGTGCAAGGGGATTCTCCAAATAAACCAGCCCAGAATTTAATAAAAAAAAAGCCCAGAAAGCTGTGAGAGTGGAATAACAAAAAAACTCAGGGAAAGGTCTGTAAGGGCTAAACTGGTGTCAGTGAATGGTGAATAAACCAGACCCTGCAGTGAGAATAATTCATCTTTTCCAGCAGAAACCCATCCCACAGCCAGCACAAAATCGGGGCTGAGGCTCAGAAACACGCAGGAAATTCAACATCACCAAAATTCAGCGTGCATCACTCTCAGTAGAAGAATATTGGAGGTTTTTTTGGGGTGAACAGAGCCTGGCACAAGTCACAGGGTGCTCCTGTTTCAGCCCTTGCTGGGTGAGGGGGAGCAGAATCCTGCTGGGAGAATTTTCACTTCAGCTGGAGGTTCCCATTGCTCTTGCTGCTGTTTTTATTACTTTTTATGGTAATATTTAAAGGAAATTTAGCACTGTGCCAGTAACTGGGCAAAAAGAGAGCAAGAATTGTGTGACAGCACTTTTCTGTCACTCCTGTTGTCCTCTCCCAGGACATTTACATCCCCTCATGGGGCCATTTTAGTGCTTAACATGCTTTTCAAAGCTCAGAAATAAACCTCAGAAATACCTGCTTTCAGATGAAAAAACTGCTCCAGATTGTGGCTCAGAATATGTTAGTGTCCATTAACTTTGAGATTTGCAGATTTTGGGTAGGGAGGGTAATAAATCATTCCTTTATTTGCTGCAGAAACAATTTTCCTCACAGCCTGGAAAGTTTTCTGAGGTTTAGGGGATTTTTCAGGAAATGGCAGAGGCTTTTTGAGGATTGATGCCTTTTCCCCTGCTGGGTTGGGACTGAAGTTTTTGAGGTGCTTTTCCTCTCCTGCTGCTCTGAGTGTCACATGAACCACTCAGATTGTGTCAGACCAGAGCTGCTTCATGCTTTGTCTAAGACTCTTCTCCTAAGAGGATAAAAATCTGGAATTTCTCTGAGATTTTTCCATTCTCCTCTTCCCCTGCCTCTCCCTGGGCAGCACTGCTTTCCTCAGCCTTAATTCTCCATTCAGGACAAACCTCAGACCATCTATTCTTTTTTTTTTTTATCCCCCAAATTCCAGCTGTGTAATCAGCTGGAGTTATGCTTCAAAGGAGAAGAGGACAGAAATATCAGCTGGTTTTTTTCTGCTGCCAGGCTGTTTCTGAGGCTGTTTTCTGCTGGTTGCCTGCGTGGTGCCTGGACACCTGTGGCCTCTGAAGGAGCACAGCCTCCCCTAAAACTGTGCCCCGTGCATCATCTGTGGGGTGTTCCCGAGCATTTGGGGTCTCAGGGGATTGAGAAATGAGGGGCAAAGTGCATCTCCATCAATCTGCCCCCCAAATACCCTCTGGAGCATGGAATTGTGTGGAGCCACGGGGATTTTGTGTGCTAAGAAGCAAAAGAGGAACAGCAAAAAAAAAAAAAAAAAAGAAAAAAAGAAGAAAAAAGGCAGCAATGATTTGTTCCAGCACGTGCTGCTCTGTCATTAGCTGATTCCTTTGGAAAATCAGCAGCAGGGCAGCTTTGCTGACTGGCACATGGATAATGCATGAGCAGAGCCATCAAAGTTTAATGCACCCTTGGCAGCATTCTGCCTCCTCTGGCTGTGACACCAGCTCTGGTTTTGGGTCCCCTCCCTTTGTCACAGCCTGGGTGACACCAATGCCATAGGATGAAGTGAGAATAATTCATCTTTTCCAGCAGAAACTCATCCCACAGCCAGCACAAAGTCGGGGCTGAGGCTCAGAAACCTGCAGGAAGTTCAACATCACCAAAATTCAGGGTGTGACACTCTCAGTGCAAGAGCACTGAAAGGTTTTTGGGGTGAACAGAGCCTGGCACAAGTCACACAGGGATTCTTTCCCTCGTGGTCCCTCTCCCACCATCACATGCAATGTCACTCATGGTTTTTTTTTACACATTTGTAGAGCCAGAAAACCTCTCTGCACTTATCCTTAGTCCAGGGTTCTTTTTGCAATAACAAACACACATGGAGGGCAGTCCTTGCCTCAAGGAGGTTGGGATTTAAACAGCAATGCAAAAATGAAGTTATTATACACAACAAAAATAGATGAACAAAACCAAGCCTAAATATTTTATGATCAGGCTCTTCTGCCACCAATAGATCATAATTTATCAAGGCTTTTATTTGTATAAAATTAAGAGAGAGTGCAGAGAAGTAAGAGTTTAACAGCAGAATAGGCGAGGGAAATAAAAGATTGGACTCTATAAAAAGAAAATGTTTTCTTCTAATTTAGATTTCTGACAGGGGCATTTGCAGAAGTCTGAATATCTTTATTTACAGGTTTACCTTACAATTAGCAGCCATTGTGGCAGATTAATTCCCAAAGCCACACGTGCCAGGAATTCCTCCATCCCCCTCTGGAGAGGGCACACTTCTGCACAGGCAGAGGGAAAGGGAGAGGTGCAGAAAATTCATTTCTGAGATTCCAGAGCTGTGGAAAACCTGATGGGCTTTAGGCACAGCTTGCAACAAAACAGAAATCTGGGGGGGTTGCAGTCTTTTTGGACTTGAAGGCAGCAGCTGGGTGGTTTTACTGGTGAGCTGAAGCTCCAAGGAGAGGAGATGCAGGAGTGAGGTGGGGATGTTGCAGGTCTGGGCTTTGTGGCACCAGCAGCCTGCACTGCTGAGCCCTGCTGGGACACCTGGCTGCTCCAGAGGGACAGCACAGTTACCTGCGAGCTCTGCTGGCTTCCAGAGCCTCACTCCTGCCATAAACCTCAGGGATCACCCCAAGCTCACTGCCTAAGTGCTCACCCTGTTAAATTAAATTCACTGCATTCAGCAGCATGAAGCGTGATGTATGTGTTAACTCAAAAAGAAAAAAAAACAAAAAAAAAAAACAACAAATGACCCAGCAGTACAACTCCAGCAGGAGTTATATCTCCAACAGGAACTGTGGGCGCTGGGATAATTATATTGAGATTTTGAGCCATGTATTTTTGAACTAAACTAGTCAATGACTTCATAGATTTGCTTACTTTCTTCCCTCCTGCAAGGAATTATGTTCTGCTGCAGCTCTGTAATGCCAAGCTCCTTTACATTTCCAACCCACGGGAGAGTTCACAGCATTACTAATTTTGTTCCTCCAAGCCAGCAGGTTTTGATTTAATAAGGGATAACAGCATTTTTTCCAGTGTGGATTTATTCCAGGATTATCCAGCAGCTTTTCCAAATGGGAGCAGAGCATTTGCAGGGGGCTGGGATGTTCACTGCCCTCCTGCTGCCTGGGATCCCACTGTGAGCTCAGGGCTGTGCCAGCTCAGAGGGGGCTTGGGGGAGCCAGGAGAACTGAATTCCCTTCCTGCTCTTGCCACAAAGTCCCAGAGCACCTGAGGGGTGATTTCATGGTGCTCTTCTGAAATCTGTGCCAACTGTTCCACTCTCAGGGGCACTTGGAGCTGTTCTTGCAGGGGGCTCCAATTCTCTTCACTCCATTCCATCAGCTGGGAACGGGGAGGGATCTTCCCCAGATTTCTAAAGGGGGTTTGATAAATCCTCTGCTGGCAGGAAAGAACAGCCCTTGGAGGCAGCAGCAGCACAAAACTGCCCAGCAGGAGGATCCAGGGAGGAAAACAGGAGCACAGAGAGATTCCCTTGGGGAGCAGACCCAGCAGGAGGAATTCAGGGAGGAAAACAGGACAAAGTGATTCCCTTTGGGGGAAGATCCAGCAGGAGGAATTCAGGGAGGAAAACAGGACAAAGTGATTCCCTTTGGGGGGAGATCCAGCAGGAGGATCCAGGGAGGAAAACAGGACAAAGTGATTCCCTTTGGGGAAAGATCCAGCAGGAGGATCCAGGGAGGAAAACAGGAGCACAAAGAGATTCTCTTTGGGAGCAGACCCAGCAGGAGGAATTCAGGGAGGAAAACAGGACAAAGAGATTCCCTTTGGGGGAAGATCCAGCAGGAGGATCCAGGGAGGAAAGCAGGAGCACAAAGAGATTCCCTTTGGGAGCAGACCCATCAGCAGGGCCTGGAGGAGGTTTTGGAGGTCACCACCCAGGGGAAAGCAGCTCTGAAAGCTGCCAAAATATTCCTGGTGCAAGGAGACAGCAGCACCTCTGTGCTGTGTGAGCTGAGGGAAAGGCGAGTGGGGAAAAAAAAAAAAAAAAGCCTTTTTTCTCCTCTTCCCCAGCACCCATTATTCATTTTAAACATTAACCTTTTAGGGAAGTAGAAAACAATCACACATGCTGGAAAGAAAAATTGGTTTGGTCTTTTCTGTAATGGCTTTCTCAGCTCCAAGAAAACGTGAAAGTTAATTTTAAAAACAAAGGCAGAGCAGGGAAGGGCTGGGAGTAAGAGGAATGTGAGATGGGTTTTATTCCTTCAGCACTCGCTGGGCTGCAGAAGGATCAGCTCAAACTCAGCAGCACAAAGCACTTGATTAATGTGAAGAAAACAGGAAACTTTTCCCCGTGGGGAGAAGAGTAAACTAAACCTATGAGGTGACAGAAAACAGTGATTTCATTTTCAGGCTCCTTTTTACTGAGGTAAGGTTTTTATTGGGGTAAGTAATGCGCACCCTCTTTGCTCTTAGTGTTGTCAGGGCACATCTCCAGTCATCTTTTGCATATTTAGCAGCAGAAAGGAGGAGAAAATGGTGGAATTTATAGAAGGTGCCATTAATTACTGCTCACCCTTCTGTTCTGATGCCAGCAAGTGATGTATTTGTAAGAGGTGTGCACCACAGGCACAGTAAACAGGCAACAAGCCTGCAGTGCTGGAAAGAAAATTGTCAGCTAAAAAATCCCCTCACAAACCTGTCAGGAGGAGTTTTATCAGAAGTCATATAAATTCCGTTTATGACCTTTGTTTATGTCTTTGTTCGCCTGCACTGATACGGTCGCAGATTTTTAGTTTAGGCAGGGGAAGCTGTGGCATTCCGGGCTGGGGAGATGCCTGGGAGCGTTAAATGCCATTAGAGCAGTGATCACGGGAGGGAAGAAAAATAGAGGCAGCTGAAATCTGGGCCATGTGTCTTCCAGGAGACAGAAACTTCATTTAAAATGGGTGGCACGGTTTGGAAGGAAGTGCTGAGCACCTGGCAATGCTGCTGGGGGTTGTGCAGGAGAAACCCGGAGACTTGTTCAGAATTTAACAGCGGTGATTTGGGCTTGGTTTGCAAAGTCCTGGCTTTGAGGTGTGAGCAGGTGCAGGAGGGAGGGAGGTGTGTGAGGGAACAGAGCCAGGTCACTGTAAAGTAATCACAGAATAAGTGCATTTTCCTCAAAAACATCTTAAATTACTTAAATTAAATCAAGGTACTTAAAGGTACCCTTTAGCAGCAATTTAAGAGGCTCAACCTGACGCTTTTGGGATGCTCTTGGAGCGGCTTACACAGCAAACCAGCAGCCCTAAAAGAAGTTTCATTCTTGCATTTTGTCTTTTACTTCTCCTCTCTGCTTTGCTGCCCCGAGGTTGGGCTGAGAACAGCCCGGTGCTGCTGCAGAGGAAAAGCAGAGCAGGTTCTGGGGG